>JANCMA020048130.1:0-16198 GCA_024336925.2 Zoanthus solanderi | reverse complement strand
AGATAATTTTATCCAATTATTGTACTATGCACTGAAGAAGCCCGAATGGGCGAAACGTTTGTACATTAAAGTTATGTTTATGTAAGAAGTTTGCTGATACAACCTGGATTCCAAACAAACTATATATATATATAAATAGTATTTAAATACTTGAATGATTCATTTTTTTATTGCTACAAGCTGGTATCGTATGGTCATTAGAGACGACCACACTCGTCAGACAAGTTACAATGAATGAATGACCGTTAAAGTTTGCTGGTGTTTTTTTAAAAAAAATAAAATCGTTAATTTACATCCGGCAGTATTACGTTATATAGTTTCTTAGAGAAAATTCGTTTCTGTGTTGACATGGGCTGGCCTGAATACATTTCTCGCTACAGTACTGTTTCATGTAGCGTTGCTACACCCGGTGAGGCGAATGATTTAACTATACCCAAACGCACAAATATACAACATAAATAAACAATAATAAATTCAAAGTGCAAGGCTGGATAACAATTAACATGCGGTAAAGAATGCAGAGGGCGGAAATTAAAAGGGCTTAAAATACAATGGAGGTGACGGATGATTGTTGTATGTATAGTAAAAAGCTATTATTTACACAATAAGTGTTTTTTTTCCTGTGGTGGCAGGTTGAGACAAGTTCATTTCTACTGTTCAGTGAGCTAAGTTCCGGATGGCACAGATTATATTTTTTAGATTTAGTAGAATACGGTTTACATCTTTGAAGTATTTTCCAGATGACTGAGTAGTTTACATTACGATTTTTTAGATTCCAGATATATTTACTTAGTTCAGTCGCGTTTTTGTTTTGTTTTGTTCTCATTGCGAAATGAGCTTGTGTGGTTGAGGTAACGCGATTTGAAGGTGCCCTTAGTCAGTCCAACGTATACCACGCAACTGTTACAACACAGAGGATGACAGACCTAATAGTCAAGGAGCTATTTTTTGAAAAAGCTATATTTAAGGAGTTGGTTCAACCCACCCTACAGAAAAGATTTGACACTTGATTTCTATAGAAGAATAACTGATCTTTAGGAATAGGTACTATGTAGTCCCAAATTGTGGTGCCATTAATGAGATAAATGGGGTTCTTTTCCCTAAATATGGTACAAAGCATGGAAACGAGGCCAACCTAATTGCCCTTGTAAACCTAATGCTTTTCATCGAAACAACCAAAAACACTCCAATGATGTAATGTAGAAAAACAAATTATCATCGCCGTGGGAATTTGTAAAAGCTGACGTTTCGAGCGTTATAACTTCGTCAGAGCATCTGAAAAAACTGAGAAAATGAAGGGTTATATAGCTACAAAAATGCAAACAGATGAAAGGCCATTGGTCAAAACTATAAATCAGATGAATGAAAAACGCTCATTAATTCCAAGGTACCGAGGTTGAAAATAAGTTTTTGTTCCTTTCTTTTGCGCAACTCATTAGAGCCATTGTGAAGAGTAATGCCGCTGATTTGCATGTTGCGAAAAGAATGTCCTGGGAGATTAAAATGCCGCGCGACAGGTTTAGACAGTGAAAGATCATTTGTTTGAACATCTCTTAAATGTTCCACAAATCGATCACCTAGTTTTCTGCCCGTTTCTCCGATGTAAAGTTTTTGACAGGCTGAACAAGTGATACAATAAATCAAATTGGTACTGGTACAAATAAAATGGTCAGATACCGCAAATGTGTAAGTAGGGCCGGTAATTTGAGTGTGAGAAACAATAAACGGACAAGTTTTGCACTGTTTACGCGGGCATTTAAAAGTACCTGGTTCGCTAGTAGGTCGCAAAGCACTTCTGACAAGAAGATTCTGCAAATTTTTGTCACGTTTGAATAAAACTAGAGGAGGTTGGGAAAAAATGTTAGCTGTTTCCGGATCGGACTGCAAAATTCTGAAATTACGAAGAATAATGTTTTTGGCCGCTAAATTGTTAGGGTGATAAGTGAGAATGAACGAGATTCTCTCTTCGCTGTTAGATTCAGCTGGCGTTAGAGCCATCTCCCTACTGACATTTTGGTCTCGATTTTAAAGTGCCTGGTTAATTACGTGATCTGGATAGCCGCGTTCTGAAGAAAAACGCAGACATTTCAGAGCATTTAAACTTAAAATCCAAATCGTTACTGCACAGTCTACGAAGTCTGAGAAACTGAGAGTACGGAATAGAGTTTTTGACATGAGCCGGATGTGAAGATGTGTAGGAAAGATAACTATGTGAGTCCGTAGGTTTGTAGTGGACGCTGGTGGTCAACTTATTCTCATGGATTGAGATTTTAATGTCCAAAAAAGTAACCATAGTATCTGAAACTTCCCAAGTGAATCTCAGAGCCGGATGAAAAGAATCGACGAATTAAATGAACTGATCTAATTCGTCTTTGGTGCAAGATGTAGCACCAAGGCAGTCGTCGATATATCTCCCAAAAAGTTCTGGTTTAGGGCCGTTGTACTGTTTAAAGATTAGTTCTTCCACGAAACCAACAAATAAATTGGCGTAACTGGACCCCATTTTGGTACCCATTGCTACGCCATTTATTTGTTTAAAAAATTCACCGTTAAACGAGAAACAGTTGAGAGTGAGAACTAACTCTGCCAATCGAAGTAACGTGTCTGTGGATGGTTCTTTGATAGTGCGTTTTTCAAAAAAATGTTTTAACATTACTTAACCTAACTAAAAAGTGCCAGGTGGTCTATTTACAACTGCTTTACATCTAGCACTCGATCTATGCCGCGTTAAGCTCGGTCGCGAACCAATACTTGGGGATTTCGTCCTACTTTAAAGAGCCATAATACTCAAAGATTTAACAAAATTAGAATAATGTTTGTGGCAAACTACTCCAAACTCTTATACCGTTTATTTCCATACCGTATTTACTTCAACAAAAGATTTCTTGAGATCTTCACACTATCTTCACCAGGCGCGCGAGACAGCTAGACAACACGTTTGTATTTCCATTTTGTAGCAACTGAAATCCCTTGGGGGATAGATAAGGAGTTTTTGCGATACAAAATCTGCTCTTAGCATTTACGTGTGAAAACACCGAAGTTTCCCGGGTGCCACTACAAACCTTTAAGTTATACCTTTATGTAGAAGCCTCAGAGCTAAACATGGTTTGTGATTGGGCAACGCAAGGTTGAGGTAAGCTTCATTTTGTCTATGATTGGTTCATCAAATCCACACTTCACTAGGCACACTAATGAACTTTATCTTTTGTTCCACAAAGCAAAAGTAATGGTTCGTTCCTGTTTTAGAAAAAGTTGCTTCATTGCAATTCCTGGACGATGAAATATTGCATCATTGGCTTGATTTCATCAAAATATTGGTAAAATGTCCATACTGGCGCATACTATTGCTCAATCATGCAAACTAACCCTAACCCAGACCCTAAATTCTATAGTAATAAACGCAAGATAGTTGGGCTTTAATTTGGCGTAAGAGTAACGTAATTAGTCCATTCCTGGGTACTTTTTACAAGCGAAAGAAGCTTGCGTGCGAAGGCTGGGCTGTAATTTGGCGTTACAATACGGTCGGGCATAAACAATTAAATTGCACTCGGCTTTTTGTTTTTGTTTATACCAAATTTACCAACCTTAAGGTGCTGTTATGTACACTGCGCAATTTTCTCAACAACTTGTCTTGCAACGCCGTTTGCGGCCGTCGCCGTTTAGCAACTGTATTGAAACGTCAGTATAACTGTAATGAATTAGTCAGCAACCGTAGAACGAATCCTTACTATACAACTTAGATGGTGAGTGAAAATAGATAAAGAGGACATGAATTTCAAGAATAAAATAGTCTTGTAAATAAAGATTCGCCAACATTAGCTTGTACTCGTAGCTATACCCTGCAATGGATTACCGATTAGTCTCCGTCAAGGAAGGAGGGGGGGGGGGGGGGTCAATTGAAGACTCTCACTAGCCCTAACACTAGAGAAACCGGAGATAAGCACCGCGGGTTCCACTGACGCATATAAACCTTATTTATTCACTTGCCTCGTGCTCGAGGAGAAAAGTCAAAAGAAAACAATATCGCAAACTAGGCGAGTGAGGATAATTTGAATGAAGACAAAAATCAAACATCCTCCACTATGAATATTAAATTAATGGCTGATGCACTAAGTGAAAATTAGCTCGTCAGTGAACCAATGTGAATAGGAGCTCGGAAAATGCCACCAACTGTAACCGCAGAGAGCTGTTTCGTCCTTTTGGGACTCGCCAGTACGTGTAGCGGGCAAAGAACAAACAGTCAGTACATAGTGCTAATTGTTCATTCTTGTTTAAAGCTTTAACTTAATTCCGACTCAACACATCATATCCGTTCCCTGACAAGTTAAGCTACCGATTGACATAACAATCCTGTAGTAATTTATATAACTAAACCATGTTTCAAACGAAACGGCATTTCGGATCTGAGAAGACCTCCGGTCTCAAATATATAAAATATAGACTGCACTGCAGAAAGACCGAGTACAAAATGCCGTGTTACGCAGAATCTTTGCAGAATTAACCCAGAATTTTGTACACTGTCTTTCTGCAGTACACGCAGTCTATACCTTCGGGGCTTCAATGCGGTTACCTTGGTGCAAATGATGTCACTAAAATATCCCCATTTATGAATATAAGACTTAATAATAACTAAAGACTTGACAAAAAAAAAAAGATATAGCTTAATTAAAAAATAAAAATAGCTCAATCACAGTCGAGGTTTTTTAGTTCTTATGAATAGAAAAGATCTTTAAAAACTCCAAAAATGTCAATCTTTGTTCATCCTTATCAGAAAAATTCATAACAATTTACGAGTGCCTATCGCTAAAAGTAAAACTCTTGCGTCATAATCAATCATTGGGAAACACATTAAGGTCACTCAATGCTAATACAAGATTGTAAAGGAAGGTCAAAACGTTTTTATTTGTTTCTGTGATAAATTATAATGAACGACTTTCGATCCGCCGAAACCCTCAGTACAATTTTAAAATCCGGCAGAACTCGTTTAGAGTATTTCATTGTGAATAAAAAATGAACTAATAAAAACATCAAGTCGCATTAACATGTGAATTTTTGTTTATAGTAGATTTCTAGAGACCATTGTGCTCAGCTTTGCTGCTTTATTTTGCTTAGAATTATATAAACAAATTTTAACTATGTCATAAAGTCTGCAAGTAATTATTTTAGAGAAAATTGTTTGGGCGTGTTCTTGGTTCTCACGAGGATGAATTTACAATGAAAATAAAACCAACAATCTTAAAACTAATTAGCTTTTATATTTAGTGTGTTTAATTTTATAATTTTTCCTGTTATACTGTTTCTCGTTGTGTGGTAGATTTTTAATTTCTCAATGCATTGTAATTCGTTAGTGCTATTTGATTTTATCATCAAGGTGTGATAATAGATTTGAGTTTATCCTAAACTAAACACTAACGAAAGCAAGGAAAATGTCAGAACCGTCCTGAGATGATTACTTCAAATGAGTTATATGTGAATCTTTATTTTAACTTTTAAGGTAGAAAACACCTTTTTTTGGGTTATTAATTATTAATAAATGAAAAAGAGATTGGATAATCTTGACGTGTGGCCGGACATTTATTCATGTACAGTTATAAACCTTCGCTTTTCATTTTCGCTCTCTAAAAATGACATTTTTTTGGTATGAAATGTTACGTGCAATAAAGGTTGTCAGTTTTAAAGTTGAGTAAAAATTGTTTTGAAACTTCTAGTCATTTGATTTTAAAGTGCATGCCGTGACATTTTGCATGTGCGCGCGAAAAAAGCACTTCTTGTGTGATACTTAATTAGCTAGCCCAAATATTCAAACGAAAACGACAAATTGATATTGTTTGAGTGCAGTTACGATAAACACTTTTAAACGCCAAAACATTGTAAGAGACGAAAATGATGGCCTAATATCTAGGTTTATGAAATTTTTGGTTTAAAACAAGCGCAGCATGTTCTAAAGTGAAGATTTCAAGCTTGATCTAAAGTTCATAACAGTCAAGTTCAGTACATGTAGCCAATACTGTTATCGCGGTAGCAAACGTTTGGCCTGATTTCCTTTTCATACAAGTCTTACTACACAAGATTCTTTAAAACAAATCAACAGAACCATAGATATTGAACTACGTTATAAGCATTTGTCGTGGATATATGAACGCTAGAGAAAAACAATCTTAAAAAAAAATTCAGACCTCAAAAGGATTTGACTGACCCAACCTCTCTTTGGGCGCTCTTACCAACTCAACAGTAAAGTCATTTTTAGATTTTCAATAGGGGCAGCTTATTAAAATTTCTTTTTTTTTCTTTTTCTCAACATGCAGGTTTTAAATTTTCAAAGCACTGCTAATAAAATAGTTTATGAAAAAAAAATCTATGAAATGTATTGAACATAAACTTTTGATAAGTTCAAGTTGCACATTAACTTACTCTTACTGAAGAAAAACTACAGTAAAACGCCTCGAAGAAGAATCTAGATTTTTTGAAGTTTGGCAAAATCGATTCTTATAGTTTGGAGCACTTATTGCATAAAAGTTTAGGCTAAATAGGTTCTTATATTAGGTTCTTAGTTTTTATAAAGAAGGATACTGTCGGTTGAGTGAAGAAAAGAGTCAGAAATTGCTATAAAAGGTATTTATCCTATATAATAGTCATTTATTTATCAAATATCTAACAAAACTATGTCAACAGCAAGAAGACATGCAGGTTTCAACAAGAGTTGTGTACATTATACATTTACTATATCAGTTATAGAGAAATTTGCCATATTAAAGCCAAACTTTTTAGGACTGAGCTTAATTACAGAATACCCCGCAACTGTCGGTAATTTATTCCTGCGCAATAGTTGTTATTCAAAACAATTGCGCGGTTAAATATATTCTGTAGTTATATTATGTTTTCTGTAGTTACTCCGTTCCCTGTAATGAAAATTTTCTGCCAGCAGTTTTTAAATCCTAGGTTATTCTTCTCGGCGTTTTACTGTATCACAGCAACTGCACTAACTGCAAGAGCAGAGTCTACGTCAGCGATGATCTTAGATTTGATTTCTCTGAATGATTAAACTCGTATTTATTATCAACATGGAAGAATTGTGCAGTCAGCCAAGCAGTGTTTTACTGTACCGCGCCTAAGAAAATCATTGTATTCAGTTTCAAAACGGAAGGGCATATCTTGCAATATGGATACACAAATCCGGTATATATTTCCTCTTACATCAATATATGTATTTATTTTCCTCGTTTAATTATGTGTTTTAGAAATCCCGGAAAAGTTGGATAAAGTCTGAAGTGTTTTGTAAGAAACAACGCAATTTGCTACAAATGAAGATAATATCGGACAATGGAGGTTAAGAGACGGATAGACTGCTCTTTCTCAAAGGAAAACGAGGTGCTTCGGTCAGACCACACGCATATCTATTCTTAACGTCCTTTTTTTTCGTGGTTTTATTGTTAAGCAGTTATCATGTTTCAGGTTTTTGAAAACATTGTGTGGTTTAAATGTTTAAAATCTAGCAATATTCTACGTGTTCATAACTAATGTGTTGTTCCGAGTACTATACGAATACGAGTACGCGATTTCAAGCCACGCGCGCTTTTCCCAGCTAACTCGTTGTCGACAAGTTTGCGTGAATAAGTGCGCGCGTGATTGAAATCCAGTACTCGTAGTCGTAGTCCGATCTAAAGATCTCTAATGTCATATTCAGTAGCTATGAAATTTGTCGAAGTCAAATTCTTAAACACAGTCGGACGCAATGATGAGTAGATTATTGACAGTAGGGGAGACGTCGGGGGTCGCATTTAAAGAACGTGATATTTTTTTTAAAAAAAAGAAATTCAACGTGAGTGACGCATCAAACAAAAAAACCCGTTTTCTTGTCATAAAAGTTGATATGATTTACAATTCTGCGCATAAACATTTGTTTAACAACAACTGAAAATAGAGGGGAAAAAAGGGGAAAACAATACAAGAAGATGTGTCGATGTGTGCGAGACAGGACGATTGGACAGAGCAAGACAAAATATTTTATTTGAAAACATTCTTATTTCCTTTCTTCAAATAAAAAAAATTTAAATCGATCTCTTCAGATTGGAAACTTTTAAAAATAATGTTTAGAATCTGTTAACTTGGCGCCGAGTTTGCCGGCTAGCAAAAGCGGCATTTCCTATGGTATATAAAAATTCCAGCTAGGTCTCTCGCGGAAAATGAAATGAGTAATTAATAAAGCAAACTACGGTAAACATTGTCGGCAAGTTGAGTTTTGTAACTTTTAACTCCCGAATTTTACCTGTAACCCAGTCGGAGCTGGACAAGTCGATTCACAGCGTGCAGAAACTGTTGAGCATGACCTCATAATTCAAGTTTTCGAATGTCCAAAAATTGGGCTTTTGGTTCTTATTAAAACTTATTTCACCCATCTGCACAGTTGTTTCATTTTACTTTTAGTATATCTTGGAGGAATTAGGAATTACATATACCCATCTTAATTTGATTTAGAATTTAGTTTATTGTTTTAGATAGAGAGATACACATTCCAAATATTGATCGAAACAGACGATCATGATCTATCAAAAAACTGGGGAAAAAAAACAACCGATCAATAGCATCATTGCAAAACCGGAAATAGAAAAAGTACTCTTCTTTATACTATGAAAGTATTGTTTGGGAAGAAACCGAATGTCCTTTAGCCACAAATGTACGGCTTCTACTTCTAGCACTTTATGATACTACGAATTTTATACAGCATGAGAATTTTCATGGTTCATTAAGTTGGAAACAGAAAACGTGTGCCTTCGTCAGCCGTGCGGTCACTGTTCTCCTAAAAACCCACAAGATTTGATATAAATATGTCGCATATAAAACTACCAATTTTTTTGTTGCACTACACTGATCAACATTAACCAAGACTGACATAATATAAATTCAAAATATTATTTTCTAATATGTTGCGGATTTTCTGCACTATGTAAGAAATATCTTCGCACTTTGTATGTTGTTGAACTTTGAGCATTTTTCAGTCTCGACAGGCAAGTTCTTAGAAAAGATGAATGTATTTTCAAAATAGTTTTAAAAAAAAAACAAAAACAAAAAAAACACAAGACGTAGACCGGAAATACGAGACCAGTTAACTCATTCTATCCCAGCAGCACACGTTGATTTATTTAGACCTTTGTCCGTTCGGCTGTCCACGAACCCCGCTGAGCGGGTCGAGATGAAAGAAGTTTCCACAACTCTGTCGACGCCTCGTTTACAAAACTACTATAAAGGCGTTGTATTTAATTTTGTCATACTGTAATATAATTTGCGGAAGCAACTTTTTAAGATCATTATTCATTTTAACATTCTTTTTTGTAAAGATGTGTTAAGTTAACCATGCTTTTAGATAGTTTTGTTTTAATTTGTAAAGCTTGCAATGATTTTAAAATCCGTTTCATTTGTGAAACTGAAAGCACGTTTTCAATTTTGTTAATTGATAAACTGAATTAGTTAAATTGATTCCCGTTTCCGCAGTCTACAGCATTTTTATAACAGAATTCCGGGCTTTAATTTTTTCAAAATGTTTCAAATTACTACAACGACAAAATACATTAATTTTACTTTAAGATTAAGTTAGTTGTACTTTAAAAATACTTCAGGGATAAATTTAACTGGTAGACGCCAAACTTTGATTTCATTGGCGAGAGAGAAGTTTTAAGTTTAGGAACGAAACGACATCTAAAGATACGAGAAAAAAGCAAAATTTTCTTAAGAATTTGAGCGGAAAAAGCATCCACACATGGCCGCTGTCCTTGAACTCAGTTTAAAAAAGTTTCTAGCAAAAAAAAAATTAAGAATGCTTGGAAAACATGAAATTCATTCGGGAAGTTTGTTCTAAGATTAAAGTCTTTATGAAAAAGCAAAGAAATGAATCAGTACGTCTAGTAACAACACACGCGAGTTTTTAAGTTTCTAATTGGGTGGTTACCGAAAAGAAGGTTTGATCGGAGATGTGTTGTAAGTCAGTTACGCGCCATTAGAACACAAAAAGATTGATTCATCAAGCGTGAATAAAACGGAAATATTTCCGATCAAATGAAAACAAAGAAAGCCGTTCACAGCTGCCTTTGTGTGCGAGTTTTATAACTTGTATCATAGTTCAATTGCACCATTCAGGAAAGAGAAAAGAAAACTTTTAACATCTGTCTCGATTTTGCAAACGATTCCTCAACTGAGATCTTTTTAAAAGGGGAGCCAACAGGGCAGTTTCAGGGCATTTATGGACACATTTTTTTCACATATGTCAAAACCGAAAGTTAGAGAGGCGCTTTTTAAGTTCTTCATGACAAACATAATAAATAAATATCTGAACAGACATAACTAGAATGCTGCTGAAAAAAATAGCAAAACAGTTACTGTTCATCAGCAGGATACCTAAATTGTATGCAATTTTACAATTGGTTTCGGCTCCATTAAATCCTGTCAAATTAACGTCCACTTTTAGTGTTATCAGAAACACAACCTTCTCATCTTTGAGAATGTCAATGAACTAAAGAAAGTAGATTGAGTTAAGTGTGCTGTCGTTAAATAAAGAAAAAGACGCTTAAAAACATACATTGGGCTGCCTGCTTCTTAAAACTGGATCCAAAGTATAACTTTTATTTAGATGTTGTAGCATAAAAGTGAAATTCTTATAAGGAAATCGTAAGCCAGTGCGACAATTCGGAATTCGCATCAAGCAAAATGGTTTCACGTCAAAAAAAAAAAAAAAAAACATTTAAGAGTGTTTTTCTCATTAACCAATTTTTTTACCATGCATTGAAATTTTTAACTTGAAAAACTAGGAAGTCTAAGAATCCTTTCAAAACCTCCCCTAATTAAGTCAAATGGTTTCCCTCAATTAGCTTATAATTAGTAGTAACTGAGAACTAGTAATTGATAAATATATTACATTCCTTAATAGATATCCCACCTTATTTAAAATTAATTTAATATCTTTATGGCCAGAATACTTTATCCTTCCAGAAGTTATAGTTACAGACTGTGTATGACGGCTTCGTTCTGCAGCTAGACCAGGGGACATTGGACGCTGATATGTTCTTTGACTCGGCCGCTGACCTGGCCGGCCAGGTCTGACTGGACTGCGACCTGATCTAGACAACGTCTTTGGCTCTTCGTGCTCACCAACACGACTGCCACTACTGCTACTACTATTGTGTGACGAGCTGCTGCTAACACTACCACGACGCGGACGCTCCCTGGAAGGACGAGGAGAGCTGGTACGAGCTAGAGCATGCTCCATGCTGTCCACGCTTGAAGAACGACGTCGACTAAGGAAAAAAAAGAAGGCAGGAAAGGGAGAAGTTTGGCAAATTTTCAGACTTTTTTGAGCTCATAGTTAGATGTAACTAGTCCCAAACCCCTCAATAATCTCTGGTGCTAGTCCTTTCAGAGTTAATTTAGTAATAAAAATGTAAATTCTACACCGTAAAAAAGAGAGAATACTTACTGACGTTTCGGACGTTAGTCCTTCGTCGGAGTAAAGGCCTAACGTTGGACGAAGGACTAACGTCCGAAACGTCAGTATTCTCTCTTTTTTACGGTGTAGAATTTACTTTTTCATTACTAAACTGTTTCTTTAGAAACACCGACGCAGCTTATACTAGTTAACCGCTAGTTAGTTTTCTATTTTTCTTTTATATGATTGTCTGATACTTCCAGAGCGCGAGCATTTGTTATAAGTTCTTTGAGATATGCATCGTCTCTGAAAGCCTTTCTTCTTACTCGGCTAGAACGACAATGTTCTACCAGTTGAGCCTTAATTTCTTCGTCGGGCTCTTTGAAGTCACTTGTGGCGCTTAAATGACGAAGGCGCGTATAGAACTTGTCGAAGGTTTCATCGTGATCTTGGCTTGCTTGCATCAACACGTGCCTTTCGTACAACACGTTTTTCTTTGGGGCAAAATATGCCGACAGTTTTTCTTCGGCTTTCTGGTAGTCATCTTCTTCGCCTGTGTCGAGCAGGGTCTTTTGGAAGGAAGCTTCGCTTTCATGTTAACGCAAGCCAGTTTAAAGTCGCAGAGGCCTGGGTACTGTCGGGCTAAAGGGCGGCATCCCGCGAGAGACCTGTAGCTCGATGCCATCGCTTTTCAGGGTCTTTTGCAAGGAAAGCCTCGCTTTCATGCTATTGGCGGGCTAAACGGCGAAATCATAAGAAAAACTGTAGTAATTTCGAAAACTCCAACCAGCTAGAGCGCAAACCTTTTTTTATTCGGCTACTTTATTCAGTCATTTCTTAACAAAATAGAAATGCCTCGAACACATTTGCCTAATCTTTAATAAGTTATTTCTCAAAAGTGAAATGCTACCTAAAAGTCAGAGACTCCTGATTAAAACTTGTTTAAGTATTGGTGATAACTTAAATAACTTAAATTTTATTTTCCATATGCCGATATGGCAAAATTACAGAAACTTCATTTACTGCATGTATGGTATTATAAACACACTCCTATTATATTTATAAGAGGGGTATCGCATGGTCTCATTAAATTTAAAAGTGCTCGCAAAATTTGGCTTTTGCTCGAATTGCTCACAAATATTACCAGGGTGCTCACTTGCTTGTGCTCGCAAAATTTTTGCTACTGTTAGGATTTCCGGTTAGGATTTCCTGTTAGGATTTCCTGTTAGGATTTCCTGTTAGGATTTCCTGTTAGGATTTCCTGTTAGGATTCCCTTCACTAAATTTTATTAGCGGCTGTTTCGTGTAATAGAACGCCAGAGTTTACTCCTGAGCGGGCTAGCTATCTTCACTAGATCTTATTAGCAGCTGTTTTGAGATTTCTAGACCTCAACAACATGGCATAGCTAGCAAACAGGCTCAGGTTCCCAAAACGAACATAAGAAATGGAAAAAGCGAAATGCTTGTGGAATGTACGTAAAACATAAAAACACATATGTAAAAACATCTGTAAAATCTTTTCAGTCACCATGCAGATCACCGATGACGGTGTTCTCTTGCATCGTTAACCGTCATTTAAAAAAAAAAAAAAAAAACAGCACGCCTCGTTTACATTACAGAAAAATTCCAATGAGAAACCGGGAATTTTTTCATTTGGCCTAAACCATTCAACATACTTTGAAGAAACACCAACGCGTTTTATCTATATCTGCTTTTAAAAAGAAGCATCAAAAATCATAATAGCCTCGTTTTAAACGATTGTTGGAAAGTCAATAACTAACAGTGATTACCAACGAGGAAGATATAAGTTTACGTTTAGACTGAATATAAACGTAATCGTAACGTAGTAACGATGAAGTTGAATTGGTAAGCTTTAAACTTAGCAAGGGAACTGCTTGGGTCAAGAATAGATTATTGGGGCAAAGAATTTGTAAGACTTGATTGGACAGACGTGTAAGGTGTTTTTGTCGTAACGGTGACTGTTACCTTTAGGCTGTGGCTAAATGCCCGGCAGTTAGACTTAAAAATCTTTTTTGAAGTAAAAAAACAGTTGTAACAGGCGACCCCAAGAGGGTTCGAAACCGGATAGTCCGTATGGCGAGCGATACTCTACACCAACTCGGCCACGGAAACTGGCTGGCAGCCAACAGAATTTTTTTAGTGTGGATAGTCCGCTAGGCAAACTCGCAATGAGAGAGCGAACAAAACAGACGTAAAAACAATTGACCAGCAATCTATCATAGCACGTGTTAATACTTCGAGTCAACAAAACGAAAACTTCGTATGGTTTTTCGCATCTTTTCCCTGAAATTAAAGCAAAATTAAAGTTTAAAAAGCGATATAGCTAACGAAAAGGATCTTTTGTTGCTTATATAAATTAAAGCTAACTCGCGAGATTTCATTTTCATACTCTTAGAATATCACCTACGGGTGCCTATGTGGTTTCCTTATTTGTTCTTTTATACTAACTTTACTTTTACAATAATCGTTGTACACCTTTAAATTGCAATGTTGGAGGCACAATATTTGATCTGCTCCCAGAAGCTGTCTTTTAAAGACTTCATAGATTCATTTCAAAGGAAATATTTTCAAAAAACCCACGATTTTCCAAGCGTTTAAAACGATTTTTAGGGCTCTGAAAAACACAAATGTTTCAAGGAATTCCAGAGCCTACACAAGCCCTGAATAAAGAATCACCTTGTCTTGGCCAGTTTTTCCTCGATTGATTCCCAAGGATGACTGTCATCGCAGCTCTCAAGCATTTCTGGTGTAAAAGCAAGCAAGCGTCAAATGATACACAATGATACGGTGATGTTGGCTGGGTTTGACTCGGCAGTTACAAGTGGTAATACGAAGGGGGGAGGGGAGGATTAACAACACTTACCAAAATAGTACACCTAGCATCACTATGCTAAAAATGCGTGACCTCTGGCAAACGAAAGATGAAATTATCAAGTAGAAACATCATTTTCATTTGTACAAAAGCTCCATTTGTTTAAAAATCACCTTCACAAAAGTTTTACAGTTCGTCAACAAGAATGGAACATGGCATTTTGACGTCGTGACGTCAACCTAACCTTGTTAGAAGGACGCCATACTTGCGCCCGAGATCTAAGTCAAGATCTAGCACACTTTGTTATTTATTTCTAAGGACACGGATCATGGAATCGGTATAAAAACAAAATTTCTGAAGTCCCAAGCAAATGTAGTTACGTTTAACATATCACAAAGTTATTTTGGAGTTCAGCTTTCCATAGAGACTTGCGGAAACCCTGTAAAACTGCCTGAATTTTTGCACTTTGTGCTAGCCGCATTGGACAAATTGAATTGAAAAACCAAATAAAGTTCTTGAAAAAAAAGGTGAGAAAAATGTGTGGGTATCTAGGAAAGAAATTACAGTCCTTTACTTTCATAAAAACCGTATTGATTCAATTTCGTTTTCATCTTCCACAAGTTATCAGTTCTGTATTTCTGGTCCAATTTAAAAAGGAAGAATGATGGCGATAGTGAGAAACTTAATGTCCATATGTTCTCTGGGGGAGATGGTTTGCTATCGCTGTAATTATAACAGTAACATCACCTTTTGCCAGTTTCTCCTCGCTTATCCAGTCTCCTTCTTCATACTTTTTCATACGTAGATTCTAATGAAGAAAAAAGCACACGTATTAATACTCAAGAGCGGGGGAATAAATGAACTGAGATCTTGTGGCATTGAGATCTCTTAACAAGAATAATGAATGGGTGGTTTGCATGTGACGTCATCAAAATTCTAACTTCAAAACTATGAACTCTTTGCAGTTGCATGTGGTTTAGCTATGTTTTATGACTACTCCAAACATGTTTTCACAAGAAAGTCCATTGATTTCATTAACGTGTCCCAGAGATTTCGGTAAAGTGATTGGGTCACGCAACATCAGTCACGTAATTTGAAGAGTCAAATTAGTGCATTATTTCATTGTTTCCACCTTCTAAAGAAAGTCAAGAGAAAATCAGTGAATATATCTGTTTATCAATGACGTTTTGGTCAATATTCTTGGTAGCTGTTGGATTTTGTGAAACCTTGTAAATTAGCCGCCATGTTGGTGTACCACCACGGTGCACCAATATGGCGGCACCATACAATTTATTGTATACACAGTGCATATTCAGTCGCTTAAATTTCAGTTGAAAATTATCTTATTTCGCTAAAATTTGGTCAAGTTACGAGATTTTTAGTCCTCTTTCAGAAAAACATAATTTTAATTTAGGAAAAACCCTGAAAAACAAGCCACTTTTTAGGTGCAAACCATCTATTGTTTTTATTATGTTTTAAAACTTTGTGAGTCCAATTTCGTCATTTAATTAATCCAACGGACACCGGCGGAATTGTTGTCTCGTGGTTATTCATTTAAAAGCTCAAAAAGACATTGTATAGTACAGCTTATCTAAGCGCACAAGGTGAGGGAGCTCAAAAAGAAACCACAAAGAATTATTTGTTCTATGGACACCTCAGACACTAGAAAATGATTTATTTACGTACGGATACAATAGAATTTTGATTTTGATTTTGGTTATTTTTATAAAGGCGAGTAAAAGTAAGTAAAGCAAGCAAACAAAAAAAATTATTACACTCCGTATGAATTAGCCATTCCGTTTGCAATAGACCATAAGTTGTTCTTAATGAATATTAGCATTTCATTTAACAGGAAAAACTTCGTTCATTCATTATGGGAGTCAGGTTGGCGTAGTGGTCATCAGTCGCGCCTCCCACCTCTACGACCCGGGATCGAGTCCGCACGTGGGCTG
>JANCMA020048031.1:0-16202 GCA_024336925.2 Zoanthus solanderi | reverse complement strand
ATAAGAACTACAATCAATAAAACCCATGTTGAGCAAGGCTAGTCATGGTAACAAGAAGAAAATGGTAATTCTGATGTAGCAAGGAGTTTTGCAAACTTCTCTCTCTTCGGTTAACAAGATGGAATTAATGTCAGCTACTTACACTAAACTTACTCACAGGTTCAGAATAAACAATGAAGACATATATTGAATGAGAGGGGTATAGAATGGTCTTAGTGAGCACTGGCGAGCAGGCCAGCAGGGTGGTTTTTTTGGCAAGCATACGAGCAGTTGCAAAAATGTTGTGAGTGTGAGCACTAAATAAATGTAATTTTTGCAAGCAATTCAAGCACTTGGAAATAAAATGGTACCATTCAATACCCCTAATGAGGGGCATTGGGCATTTCAAAAAATTATTAAATTGGGCGTCAAAATAAACAGGGGGGGAGCAAATTGAAAAATGAATAATCTGACAGGGGACCAGAATTATAAACAATGTTTCCAAGCACTATCCAAAACTAAGACAGGAACAAAATATAAATGAGAAGAGACAAAATTGGGGTTATTCTTTAACACTTGAGTTCTAACCCTTGTTAACAATTTCAGTCCCAGTTGTATTGCTAAATTCTCCCAACTTGAGCCCATACTTTTCATTGAGCAAATATGAAAGAATTTTACTTTTAATCCTCAATAGTTTGCTTTGTTTGATCAATTCTCATTTTTTCATTACCAAATGTCTTATTTTGTATGTGTTATGTATGGAGAAGTTGGGTGTTGATAACTGGCCAAGACTGAAAGGGTTAAATTTGAAAAATTACAAAAACAGAGTGTCTGTAAAAATCGTGAAAAAAGTAAACATACCCTCATTTATTCTGATTATGTGAGTATGGTGACTATCAAACAGTTTAACCAACAGTTGATAAATCACCTGTTTTATTAAAAACTATTGAATGATTCAAGTAAAATACACATAAAAGAATACAAATAAAACTCATCTTAACCTGATAATCGCACACATCCTGAGGATTCCATGGTGTGATTTGAACCAGCAAGTAGAAATAGATGCAAGAAAAGATAAAAATATTACTCACATCTTGGGGTCTGAACCCCATCTAAAATATACTGGGAAAGGGAGCTGTGAAGACTTAGCACACACTACCAGGAACATACTCAAAATATCTTAATTTCTAAGTTTCTTTATTTTCAAAATAGATGTAAGCATTAATTGCTTGACTGTAAGTGAAACAAAAACTTTTTTGTTCACACCTGCAGGTTAGTTATTTATTAGTCACAGAAGATGAGCAGTTTATCCACACAGGATTGGATTTAACAAGAATATTCAAGAACAAGAAGACATAATATTATAATTATAGTACTACAATGATTTTCAGGCCAGGATATTTCACGGAAACGATCATTTCTGGTTATGTGTTGGTTCCGTGATGCCAAGATGACAGAACCAAAAAATGGTTTCCGATGGCGATATGAGCAGAATCAGTTATTTAAATTTGTAAAAATACAATATTATTATGACTATTACAAAGTGTTAACACACTAAATATAATCAACAGAAAAGTGGAGTTCAGACAGCTGTTTTTAACATACCGAATAACTAGTTAACAATTAGACCTCGAGGACGAATGGACTACGAGTCAATAGACCATGAGGCTGTAGGCCGAATGGGCTATTCAAACTATTAAAAAAAAATAGGTTCTCATGATCAAAATTTACAGAACCGAAAAGTGGTTTCTGACAGTTTCCCATAAATCTGATATACGGAACCGAAAACTGGTTTCCGAAAATCTCTGAAATCTCCAGGCCTGGATTTTAAGGTTCAACCTTGAACCTTGAAATCTTTATAGTACCATTAGACATACAACCATGTAGAAAAGTTCCAAAAATTACCATTCAACAGTGCATCAAACGGCTTTATAAAATAATTTGGAAAGTACATGTGCTTTGATTGGTCTATAAGACTAGTGTGTTTTCATAGGGCTATGAAGCACAAAAATGTCATGAGCAATATGGTTGCCTTTGTCTCCAAGTTGTGAGAATTTACAGTTTCATGAAAGAAATTTAAGTATACATACTGGTAGAGGAAGGCCAAAGAAAACATGGGAAGAAGTGATAAAGGTGGATTTGAGAGAAAGAAGAGTTAGCAAAGATCTGGCTAGAGATTGGTTAGCTTAGACATCAATTTTCTGAAAACCGTCCAACGCATGCCAGCATGCAAAACGGACGTAAAACCGAATATGATGATGATGATGATGATGAACTTTGAAAATCTTCTCATTCAGCCTAAGTTACATTGTTCTAAAAATGGTGCTCACTGACTGATAACAAATTCCAGGAGTTTTCCTGGGTATTGAATTTACTTTTTAAGAACCCATCCCCAAATTCTCTCTTGCTAAAAACAAATCGATATCAAGTAATTTCTGCCACAGTAGCAGCAACTGAAATCAAGTCTCCCTAAAAACAAAAAGTACAGTCATCAGGGTTGCCACTATCTACTTGATGTCAAATTCAAGGACTTTTCAAGCAAACCCAGCACCTTCTCTATCAGTTAAAACGTGAACGCTTTACACATTTTATTCAAAACAAACTTTATTATTCAGCTTTACTGAATTGGCTGATCCTAAAAATGAAAAACAACCAATAACAGATCACTTTTAGACAAAAATGAGACCTTGCAAAGTCGTGGCTTTTATTGTTTTACATACTGTGTCATATCAAAAACATTTTAACTAACAGCATATTTTTATTATTTTTGGAAAAAAAGAAATTTATTTTTTTTTTTGCCTATTCCAGGATTTTCAAGGACCATGACCTAAATTCAAGGACTTTCCAGGGCCTGGAAATTTTTTTCCCCCAATTCTAGGACTTTCAAGGATTTTCAAGGACCGTGGCAACCCTGAATCATGAGTCAGATGCTTCTGCAGTTTTTGGTTTGTTTATAAAACTGGTGGAAAATGTTGATGGAAATTTGTGGACAAAAATTGTGGATCGTAGACAGAAGTGAAAGTGTCCTGTGAGCATGGCTCCATGGTGCACAGATCTAGTTTGAGGCCCATACTGACCTTTTTTATTTTAGTTTTTTTTTCTTTTTTTAACTTAAAATTGCCTATAATGCTTTTCTCTTACTTTGTAATACAATTTGATATTAAAACATTTGAAAAAAAAATTATGATTTAATCAGTAGACTGTTTAATATAATATTGTCCATTACATGAGCTGGCTCTAAGAGCCCTTTGATTTAATGGTACAAACTTCAGATTTTGTGACAAAAAAACCCATTATTTTAGTCTCTAAGAACTGTTAAAATACTGTGTTAATTGCCTAGAATGTCAGTCCAATCAGTTAACAGATAATTATTAATTTGATTATAGTTATTACTGTAGAGCAAGTGCAGGTTGGAGTAGGTGAAAAGAAGAAAGCAGAGGAGAAGATGTCATTCTTTGGGAGTGATGGGAATGGGTAGGATCAGGAATGAGTACATCAGAGGGGTAGCACATGAGGGAGATCTAAGAGAAGATTTCTGGATGCAGTGAAAAAGGTAATGAAGTTAGTTGGTGTGAGAGAAGGGGAATATAGATAATAGAGTTAGATGGAGGCAGATAGTTTGCTGTGGCAAATGACCCCTAATGGAAAAAGCTGAAAAAAATAATAAATTTCATTATGGTTTCAAGATCAGAATTGTTTCTTTAGATTCTACAGGGCCATATCTTGCTGCCTACATTTACTTGCCATAGACAACTACTGTAATTGAAATATGAACAAAATATTGTTTGATGGTGAAATCTACTGACAGAGATATGTTAATTTACATAATCTTCAGTGGGTTGATGTCACTATCCAGCAGCTCAGGTCCATTTTTTATGTAACTATATAACCTTTAGTCTTCTTCAAGTATTAATCTTTTGCATCACCAATTCCATCTGCATTAATTGCGAACATTGCTTCAGCCTCGGGAAGGCATGGAGAATCGTAGATCTTGCATATCCTGGTCTCTCCTCGACCCTTTCTCATGTACAACCTGTTAATATGTAATATAGGGAAGAAATACCAACTGAAGCGAGCTCAAGTAGACAATCTTTTACGTCACATGATTATGAAAATTCTTGTGTTTTTCTATCCAATTGTTATGATTCATCGGACTTTTATATAACTTTTATATAAACTATCCATATATAATAATTTATGAACAAGCTTTAAAAGAAAGAGGCCTAACATCCTTGTATGAGAGGCAAGATGAAAAAACTTATAAAATAATTATATTTTTAAAGATGGATGCATGTAATCTCGAACATAAACTAAACAAACTTTTACCAAAAAAATGTATGTGCCCTTATAATCTCAGAAGGACATGAACATATGCAAACCCTACAACTTCCACCAAAAGAACTTACTAGTTAAATTTTGTAAATTTTAATGCAATTAATTTAAGCAACTCTCATACAATATAATTTGCCAATATTGGATTTTAATCTACATAAAATTATTATGTTCTATTCCTATAATTTTGTCACTAGTTTTAATTAAATTTATAGTCATAGATTTATTGCTGTAATTGTACAGATTTAAATCAATCAGCTATGACAAAATGGCATCCAGAAATAATGGAAAGAGCAGTTTGATATTGGTAAAATGGCAGTTTCAGCTACTGAATTCAAATAGTTAATATGTAAAAATTGGCAAGCAACAGAAAACAGAATTATATTAATTTTTCTAAGGATTTGTATGACTGGAGAGCAAGGCTTACTCTCCAGTACCATTTTCACATACATTTCTTTAAAAAAATTTGATTTTATATTCGCTGTCATTTTTGAAGTACTTAGTGTTGAGACTTGAAACTACGCCTTCTAACTAATGTTAACCTGCTCTTTCCATTTCTGAACATCATTTTGTCATAACTAATTAATTTAAGGTAGGTGTGATCATGTGACCTCTAACTGCAAAGGGCCTTTTGAAGCATAATTCTGTCTTTGGGCTACAAAGCTTTTTCAATAAATCTATCTATCTATCAAATTATGGATAAATCTCTGTCAACCACATGGAACACATGTAATACCTAAAAACTGATTAAGATCCAGTAAAATTCCACACCTTGTTGTAGAAGCATGAGCCATAATATTTCCCCCAATAGGCTTTTTGGGGTCTGCCTGAAACATGGAGGCACCATCGACCTGTGCTACAACTTGATTGGTTATCACCACAGCGATACCAAACTAACAGATGAATATTAATAAGAATAATCATCACACTGATAACAAAAAACATTATTAGTTAGCTAAACTAAATCGAAAGAGACGAATGGAGTGAGATGGTATGGGTATGTGTTGAGGAGGGATGATGCCGAGGTACATTTTGAGAAAAGCGTTGGAGTTTGAATCGAAGGGCAAGAGGAAGCGAGGACGACCAAAGAAGATGTGGAAGATGCAAGTGGAGAAGGAGAGCAAGAGTGTTGGTTTGGAGAAGGAGGATGCCTTGATTTGACTAAGATGGAGAGTGAGAGTTGGAGAGATTGCTTTTAGAGTGGGGTAAATCTAGCCACCCCGTTTACGGGAATAAATCCAGATCAAAATTGGATTGATTGATTGATTGACATGATAAGACCTTTGTCACACAATTTAGTCAAAATTATATTTTTTATTAATTGTCCATAAGAATGTTTTTACACATGGTTGCTTTGAGATTCAAATATTGTTTTGAAGTGTTGAAAATCTCTCATTCAGAATCAACGCTTTCTATAGGACTAAAATTTCAAAAATTGATCACCAAATGCATCAATTGCAAAGTTCGGTATTTCATCCATTTCTACACTTTTTATGGCTCCTTCCTCAACTAGTTGAGCAGAGCTATAATATCATTGAGTAGTGTAGAGTGAGTCATATACACAGGAAACCCAAACATCAACATCATCATCTTCTTCATTTATTATCCCTAGTTTCCCACTCCAGGGGTTGGATGTGATATGAGTTGCTTCAACTGTTTTTTATCCTTTTCCATGATATTGAACTTCCTTCCTCTTCCACAACCTTACTCTAGGTCTTCTTTGGCCTACCTACTGGTCTTCTAAGTACACTATTCTCATTCCTACATTTCACATGACCAAACCATCTCAACCTCGTTTTCCTTAACCTGTGTTCAAGGTTCTCCATCCCACATCTTCTTCTAACCTGTTTATTAGTAATCCTGTCCTGCCATCTTACTCTTACATGAATTTTAAAGCCCAAGAAGCCCAAATATATCATTTATTAAACTTAATAACCAGTCAAAGTAGGTCTTCTATGTAATGTGCTTTGAGCACTTGAGCATATGTGGCATCAAATCATGTTACAGCCAATCACTTACATGTACATGTTTGAGGTAGTCTACCTATTGAGTCTCTCTTTGAGACGTCTCAAGGGATTGTGAAAACAATTTATACCAGGAAGTAATGGCATTATGTGCTGTTTGAGCACATTTTGTTTGAACACAATTTTTTTTTGTTAGTAATGAAATTTCCCTGTTGCTACTTATATTGTGTCCTTTTAACCCAGGAAATGGAAAAACGAGCTGAAAAGAAGAAAGCTGCAGCAGCCGTTGGAAGGGCCAGGACTTCCTCTGGTGGGGAAGAAGATGAGTTCTTGGTTGAGCAGGTATCTACTCTTAGTACGTTTTTTTTAAAGGTTTGTGTGAAGGTCTTTACTTGTTCTGGTAAGATGTCAGTCTACAGGGAAGAAGGTGTAGGATTGGTTTCTCTTCAAACAATGATCAATTTACCTACAACAAATCAATTTTTACTTAACAAAGACTTTTAAAACACTTACTCTGGCACCGCTTTTAATCCTAAACAAATGAAGAAAATTTGCTGTCTTTATTCCATTATCTGCATGTTGTTACCCCATTCAAGTCTTCTTTAATAATCTTTAGTTTCTTAATTGTCCATATATCATCAGCTGACATAATATGGTAATAGAACCATAACATTAATTTGTTACGGTGTATTGGTATTGCCTAAGGTTTATTAAAAGAGGGCATTAAATTGTTACAGCTCAAATTGAAATAATTCTTTTGTAAAGGCATTATCTCATACTGATCACAGATTGATTAAACTTGGAAAATGGAAAGCTTCAAAATATAAATTATGAGCATCAAAATTTTATCCTTTTTGTTTTTATTGTTTGTCATTGTTTTTAAACTTCAGAAAAGGATCAATAGTTTACTCAAAGGAATGGCAGCATTTGAAGGGAAAGAGGTAATTCTTAAAAATTAGAAAATCTCTAAACAGTTGTCAAACAACTGGTTGATCATTTAATAAATAAAAAATATAATTTATATAAATTCATGCAGAAACAAAAAACTCAAAAAATCTGAACTCCTTCAGGATGGGAATGAAGTTCCTTACACTAATGAAACCCGCCACCAGTTGGAGCCACAGGAATTCATATACTCACTATATCGGGAAATAACACATGGACCCACAGTCATTGAATGACATTAGTGCCAAGGATGCAGTGATCATTTTAAGTACATCACACAGCCACTCTAATAGAATCTTCAGTAGTAATATATACAACAAGACAGGTGCCTGCAGGTCTCCACATGAATTTTTATATTTTATATTATTAATCATTGTTAGTGAATAGCTGTTGTTTAAATATAGATAAATAAAGTAGGTGAAATGAACAATTGACAATCAGATATAGTTATTAAGAAGCAAGCTTTAACCTAATAGTAATCAGGCTTTGTCAACTTTTAGTTAATTGCTGGTTTCTTTTAATCTGTTACAGGGAGGTCTGTCCTCTTCCACTATAGGATCAATTGTGGAACTGCAGTCAGAAGAAATCTCACAGATTGCTTCAGAATATGCAGAAAGGGTGAGTTCAACAGGTTTACTGTGGGGGCACCCCCTGGATTTTCAGTTGTTACTAGAGAATTTAATTTTTTCATTAAACCACGCCAACAATAGAAAACTTATCTAACTACAAAAGTATTTCTGTGAAAACCACAGGAAAAAATATCCTGCTCCTGTAATTTTTATCAGACAAATAATAAACAATTATTGGACTAGGTTGAGCAAAATATCGTGATTTTTCAGTGGCAAGCAGATTCATTATTTGCTGATGCCAAAGTCATTTACACTTTCAGACATTTATGTTTTTTTCATCTTTATCATTACAGCAAGCTGAACTGCAGGAAGGAATAGAGGGAAGAGGCGAGCGTGTTGGAGGAATTCAGGCCCACAAAAGGATAGTTGCTTTTTTAGAAAAACAAATTGCAGTTCAGGAGAAGAAACTTGATCAGGTGCGTTGTCGCTTAATCAGCCGTATTTTGTCAGGAATTAAGAAGCCTCAACTAATTTTTTAAAAAGTTGTTGAATTTGGAGCTACCTGATAATGTAATCTTTTCTATATAATTTTTATGTAACAAAAAGTGGCAAGAAACGTGAGCCCCTTAAAAAAAAAACAGTTTTATCAAGAAGTGTAAGTTGTGCTTTGCATTCTTGCAGTAAGTATTTTTGTCAGCTAGAGCAATGAATCAATTCTGTTAAATCAATTTATTTCAAGTCTTAATTTGGTATAAAGTATTACGGCACAGCAATTCAACTACTTACTTTTATCTCCATCACAAACGAAGAAAGAGAGCAGCAGAGCGAATGTTTGTAATGCGATTGAACCCATTTGGAGCCTGAAAGAATGATTGCTTGATCACCTAAAGTGTAGATAGTTTACGATACACTAATTTACTGAACCAACACTCCTCCAATGAACACCACGCGAATCTGATAAACCGTATTAACCCTGCTATAATATAACAATTTCCTTAATTTCATTTGCACCGTCGAAACATGAATTCGTAAACACTTCGATTGTAGATTCTATTGGTACTAACCCAATTATATCGCGAAGCACTTCCGTTCGGAACAACCCACTTCTTCTAGTATCACTTTAGTCACTAAACCATAAAAGTCATAAACATTTTCATTGCAATTTTTGTCCAGATCTGGTCAAGAACAATATTTGCAGAGTATTCTGTAGTTACTTTCGCAAAATATTATATTTACTCTATTTATTGCCTTATAAGACAAAAAATAGTTAAAAATACTTTCAATTTTTTTTTCTTTAAAACTCAGATCTCAAACAATATATTTCATATTCTTGGCTGTGAAGTACATTTGAAAACAAGATAACCTTATAAGGTATTGCTAAGGAAGCTATTGTTAGCTTTGACTTTAGTTTGCGTGTGAGATGATAGTCATTGACCGTGTAAATTAACATCTTCGGCGGATACACGCAACTCCATGGTCTTATAATACTCTTTCTAGCATGAGGAGGTTGTAATCTTATCATACTTCGCGATCTTCGTTTAATTCAACTATCATAGCTCAATACAACAGAAGTCGAATACAACAGTCAACTGATCTCACCAGACGGAAACCTCACACTAAAGCATTAGACGTTAAAAAAAAAGCTTAGATTATAACAATTGAAAAAATGTTTGAAGTCATGAAGGTCTAAGTTCCGTTTTAACTTTCCGAAATCACGAAGTTTGCGAGTTCTTGAATAATTTTGAAATAATCTCGATCAAACAATTATTAATACAAGATTAAGTAATAGATATCTGAAACGTAATTAATATTCAGTTCATGGACGATATTTTTGGCAAAAATGAAAAGCAACACAATCGCAATTGGAAACCGTAAACACTTTTAGATTCGCAACTCATGTCATATTCTTTCTGGAGATGCTTGGCTTCAATAGAAAAAGGAAATCAAGTTTAGGAGCAAGACGTAAGTGACCACATGACTACATTGGATACACTGATAGAAATTCTTTTTTAAAAATTTAAAACTAGAAGACTAAATCCAACTTTCCTTGCCTCATTTAATACGTAAAGTGAGAGGCGAGTCCTTATTTTAATGAGTGGTTGTGAACACTTGTTTTCTCTGACGTTAGTTTCCGGATTAAAACGAACCACATTTGTTCCTGTTGCCTCAAAGTGAGTTTGGTTTACATATGTGTTGTTTACGACCTATCTTGTCACTGACCACCCCTCATAACGGGAAGCCACTAAACTGCGTCTCATCTTTGTCCGCTTATGTAACAATTTCCACGAATAGTAAAGATGAGTAAAGTTGAGTAGTAAGTCACGGGCTTCTACCCAGGCTTCCAGAACAGATAGGTACAGGCCTGTATTAGTTTTTCAACCAACAAATATATTATGACACCTGATTGCCTCGTCTGTAGCTTGCATGGCGCACCGACTGAACGTATATACACTATTTTTTGCTAGTGGTCGGAGAGTAGCGAATGTCAAAAAACGAACCATTCACGACGGAACAAATATTGAAAGAAATGAACGGCATTAAATGGATGTTGGCCAAAAAAGTCAAAAGAAAGACTCCCAAAGCTCGCCTACGCTAACTTCTTGACAAAACGACACGAAGTCGGGCAGAGAAAGCAAATAATGATGCTTTATGGGCTTAAAAAAACGAAACGGGGTCAATAATACTATGAGATAATAGTAAGCATTACACAATTTTCATACAATTATTGACAATTTCAGCATCAATTATAATAAGATATAAATTCATGGAGACAGAAACTGAAAGATAAGATTAGAAGCAAATCCTTTGGCTCGCCAGTAGAGCATTGTACCATTTTACGGGAAGATCATGGCTTCGATTTCCTACTAGAGAGCCATTTTTTTTCTGAGTTCTTTGTTTCTGCATGAACATATATATTACTAATCTTATAACTAAAATACTTCCTCTACTTAGATTCCATTTGTTTTGCTAGTTAAGGAAACATATGCATTACATAGCATAACGTGCTTTAGTTTTCATGGTGCCAAAAGTAATATTTTGCATTGACTAATCTAAAGATTATATCAAAATTACCGCCATGACAGTTCATTCATAGCAAAAACCCATGGAATTTTATAAAAACTCTAAACAATTCGTGATACTTTGATGAAAAGCCAAAACTACAAAAAGCACAAACATTTGAACGAGGTAAAAGTTTGGACAAAGCAACAAAATAATTTGAATAAAAATAAAGACTAAAATTCAAAGTTACAGACAAGCCTTTTTATCATTTTGATATTCTTCATGATGACTGGGTAGAAAGCGATTCAGTGTTTTCGATTTCATTTTTTTCATCTGTGACGATTACAAAATCAGAAGTTGGTTAACCTATTCCTGGCTCAAAAAACGAGAAGTTACTCGAGAGATTGACCCCTAATGATTGAACATGACCTCATGGGTTAATTTTGAAATTCTATCACGCTGCTCTTATCAAAAGACGTTACCGAATTTAAACTTTCATGTTTGTTTTCCCTAATATAATTAATGATATTTTAATCGCTGCGTGGTTTGTTACGTGATTTGTTTGCCTTAGTATTTACCAACCTCCTTTGAAACATTAAAACACAAAAGTGTAGATTTTAGGCTAACTTTAAACATACTTAAGTTCATTAGCGTTGGACTTAAAAAGGCCTAATGGGCATAAAAGAATTAATTGTCAATATTTCAAAGGCATTGACATATTTTGTCAACAACTATTCTCTCATGCTGCTAGTAATATTATTTTGCAAATGAATTCATTTGTTCCTTCACAAAGTTTGTGGTAGCAAGTGACAAAACATATATTCAGGATTATCTGATGTTATGAGCAAGTACTGTTGAAGATAATCATGTCCAATGATATCAGTTCGACTCACCTGAATAACACTTTGAGTAAACAGCCTAACAGGTCTTCCGTAAATGTTTCTACATCGGAGAGATAAGCGATCGCTTATATACTACAAGGAAAGTGGTTTCCCTTCCAAAGAATTACGTAGCGGAAATCTTCAGTTACCATGGCTTTCAGACTTTGCGAACCGCGTCACTACCATTTTCAGCGGAAGAACATGCGGTCGGCGTTTAGGAATGTGGCCCATTTGAGAAATTTCTTGAACTACAGAAAAACTTTCATAATCTTTATATACAATTTTACTATTTAAAGAAAATATATTGCTATTTTTAACATAATTGAAAAAGCAATTCTTGTATTTTTTAATTTCATTGTAAACACCTGCTTTTGAAATTCACAAAGTCACCAACCACACAAGTTAAAAACATCCTTACTAAAACTAAAAGTGATAACTTGGCAGGAAAGATTTTACGGATTTCGTATTTTGAATAATCAAAACTTTATAACAAAATGTGTAGATAAAATCGTATATTATTGGAGTATTTAGTCACATCTGATTGACATTTTTTCGGGTGAACTTTTCCGGCTCTTGAGTCTGGTGCGATGTCGTTTTGTACAAAAATGGAGATAACGTCCGTTTATGATAATTATGATTGAACGAATATTTGAATTGCTTTCCGACATCTTTAGAAACTATCGGAGTTTGTAATCGTACAATTACTAAGAATTCAAATTAAAATGTAACAATTACATTTCTTCCTGGCACGTTTTCTCTTCAGTATATTGTAGTTTATCAATATAACCAGAAACAATATGGATGTTTCATCGGTAAGATTTACAAATTTCTTTATTTTATTTTATTTATTTATTTATTTAATCAAGTTTCAGATTTACAATAAAATTTAATCTGAATCGTACAATCTGAGGTAGGCTTAAAACAGAATACTAGACTCCTTAAAATAAGCCACCTAATATTGCATTATAAATGATTTTTTAAATTCATTCTTTACAATACTGAAAAAAAAAACACGAAGACTAATTAAGTGACTAACACTAAAAGCTACAAACAGCAGTCGTAAAAAAAAAAAAGAATAACAAGTTGACTCAGTAGAAATACAAATGCGGCAGGGTGGGTGTGTTTGAATAAGAATGTAATTTGCTTTGGGAAAAAGAAAATATAGCTATATGCTCCGAGCGGGAATCGAACCCACGTCTCCCTGTATTCTAGTCACGAGTGCTAACCACTACACCATCAGGGACCACCACGTTGGCATCGTAGCAGTCTCATGATTAGTACTACTGAACAACAAATAATAATATTTGTCAAAATACATTTTCAAATAGAAAAAGAAGTAGTCAACTACCAATCCAAAAATACATGTACATTGATATACTGATCGATTTACACTTTTGAAATGTTCAAAATCAAACAAACCAAACTGAGCCTGCCACGCATAAAGCGAAATCACTAAAAACTAACAAGCTCAGGTAACAGCTTTTTCAATTACTTTATTTATCCTAAAAATACCTCTGCTGCTGCATTTCCACCTCAAACGTTAACTTCATAAACACTAATACTTAAACTTGATTCCACTAAACAAACCTCGCCCGCGGTTTCGCGTGGGTTTTTGCGGGTGTCGTTCAAGTTATCATTCGCATTTAAATGCCAATAATATCTCCGGGAACTTTATTTCTTTTTCTTTTAAGAAAAACCACAGGCTGGTAATGTCTACTTAACCTCTCTCCGTATCCATTTACAGTAGATTTTCACTTTATACACTTAAATGAAACGGATGCAAGGTAGCAAATGATTGCTTCAGTTCTCGACTGTCTGCATACAAGGAAGTCCTCTCAGTGCGCATGGATAACTATATCTACAAGAACCGTTTAGTTGTCTTTATTTATTCTATATTTAAATTATATTTCAGATAATTTCAATTTGTAACGGAATATACATTATTTGTACAACTAAAGGTGAAGATGGTTTTGTAATGTAAACTTTAGTAGTTCTGCCAGTGTGTGCGCGAGCGCTTTATCCATTCCAGTAAACTGGGCTTTGAATAATTCTAGCAAATGAAAAGGAGTGAGTTATCGAGTGTTGAGTGTGAAAGCATGCACTAAATACAGTCTGTGTTGGAAGGTTTCGAACAATCAGAATCGCTTTCTTAACTAAACGTGCTGCAGCAAAATGGTTTGAAAATGTAAGGTCAAATTTTCGTAACTGTGACAAAATAACAATTTTGTTTCAGCTAGAACATTTAAAGATTTATTTCAATTTATATTTTAAACAATAAGAATAATATTGCTTATTGGCGTGCATCCAATAAAGGTATATATAAAAGGTAGCTATTCCTCATATTATATTCTAGATATAATATATTTCTTTCAAATTTTAAATAAAAAATGTTCTATGATCTCTAATGAACTTAACAGTCAGATTGAAAATAGAATAGTCATTCATCAAAAGTATATAATAAAACAAAGTTTTAAAATCAAAATTTCTAAAATTCGTATTAACGTTCAGTATTTCCTTTATAAAATTTTCTCTACGTTTTTTAAGGATGTTTCCTTGCACAAAAATAGACGGTGGTATTCATCTCCCACTACTTTGCAATCGCAGATGTTGCAAAGCCCTTGTTCTCTTGGTAATAAAATGGTATATTAACATATCGACCTTGTTGAGCAGGAAATTTATGAGCGGAAATTCTTATTTGTGTAACGAGTTTTCTAGACTTTGCATCAACTAAATTATCTAAATACTTTTAACGCCCATAATGAAATTTAATATTTACACAAAGTTCTAATTTCAATTATTGTTTTTTTTTACCTATTCATATATTTTGTCTTTCTACATTCTTTATTCCATAAAATCCTTTTTTTCTAAGCATTTTTGAAAGCTTTTGGAGCTATCTCTTGGTCCATTCGCAGGCAAACTTAACTGAGTTTTGCAGTCGAAGCTATAAATGGCAAAGGAAGTTTTCGGAGTGTTAAAAGGGTTTTATTATAATTTATTGTTATGAACATCACGCAGGAGATAAAGGCATCTTAAAACTGATGAAAAACTTCAAAATGGATGGGAAAATGTTTTAACTCAGACCTTATTGCCCAGTTTGTAGTTTTTATATTTATACCTAGTATGTATTTGTACATTTTTAGCAGAAGTTTTTCGTACACAAAATAAATCTTGAATATACCATCGTTCTGTTAAATGTTTGGAATGACAATTTACTTGAAATGTATGCCCCCAAATTTCACGGTGATATAAAAGAACTGGTTTCAATAATGAAATTAAAAAGTTTTAAAAAAAAAAGAATCACTGGCCGGGGCTTCTTTTTGTGGATTCAAATCATTCCAAAGACTGATAGAGCTCTTAGCCCTTTTCTTGTACAAGTCAAGTATTCTTAAACAAAACAATTACGCGAAAGTCGCCAATAATTTAAACTGCTGTATAAAATGTTTTACAGCCTTAGCTTGTTTCTTTTTGCCAACTGAAAAACAAAAGTGCATGGTAAAAGGCTTACAACTACTTGTCTTGTTTTTGCAAACTTTTTCTAAAGGTTATTAATGATTGAACCAGTATCGAGGCTAATCCTGGTGGAACAAATATATTTAAAGTTAGGCGTATTCAAATGCTAATTGACATTTTACACAGCTAGCAGTCAAATGCAAAACGAAAAAAAATCGATATCTAACTGCCGTTGTTATTAAGCACACTATAAAAATTATTACCCATTCTAAATCTCCATGTTTCTTTAAAGTCTTACATACTTAGCCTAACTCAATATCACATTTAAAACAAAGACTGCCTACTTTTTATGTGCTGTAGTGGCGTGCGTGATAATATTAATATATCTTTTGTTTTAGCAATTTTTAAAAAGTGAAATGTTAATTTTCTTTAGTGAAGATCTCATATAAATTTGCAAAAAAAATATTTATCACACTGTCCGCATAATTTTACAGTGGTTCTGCTCTCTATTACAGCTGAATGCCTCAGTTAAGCCGGCAGCAAGGGACGTGTTCTAATCGTGCTCTTTACAAATATTTTCTTGATACAATAATATTTTCACCAGGAAGTAGGAAAAGATAATGACTTCCTGTTTAAAGTGGAATATGCTAAACTAGGAAACGGAAATACTTTCTCCCCACTTCTACCCTTTTAAAATGACGAAATCGTTATAGTATGAAACGTAGTAAGGCTTAGACAAGCCCATTACATTTACTTACCAATTTTTTTTCTTTTCTTTTCTTTTTTTTTCTTTCTTTCTTTTCTTTTCTTTTCTTTTCTTTTCTTTTCTTTTTTCTTTCTTTTTTTGTTTTGTTTTGCACGTTTTCGTGCAGTTTTAAAATAGACAAATGTGCAAAGTCCGTAGTAGCAGTGGTTTCTTCAAAATCTTAATCAGAAAAAATTGCGACAGAGTTTTGAAACCTAGCCTTAACACACAAGGTGACTCGGTTAAGGCTAAATTACTCACGTAATTTTTTTTAAGTTTTCTTTATAGTCCTAGAGTATCGCACAATTTTTAAGTAACATTCCCATAATGTTTGTTA
>JANCMA020048030.1:0-26736 GCA_024336925.2 Zoanthus solanderi | reverse complement strand
AAAAACTGTTTTTTTAAAATAACAGAGCTCTTAAGTTATGGAATACATTAATTTAGGTGCAGTATAATCTAGCTTGGTGAAAATTAGTACGTTTTTGATAGAGTATATTATAAATTAAACTATGTAAAAATCTATTTGGCTTGCTGAAGTGTAAAATTGTTAGAAAAATGATAATTTATTTTAGTAGTTTCTTGTAACTGGTTTTGAAAGTTTTGTCTAATTCAACTTGATTATGGTCATATCCCACAGTGTATCAGCAGACGATGTGCATAAACTTACCCGGTCATTAGAAACTGCTCTATGGATAAATGCCCCTACACCCATGTTTACTGTCTTGAAGTAAGGTTTTCAAAATAAAAGTTACTGTGATCTAAAGTTGCAATAAACTTGGCTGGCAGTTCAAAAGCCACTTAAAATAATAATAATCATAATCATAATCATAATCATTTATATAGTGCTTATTCTTAAAGCTCTAATTGCTTTACAGATAAAATATTAATACAGAGTTTTAACAGTTGAACATGAGGGTCTTAGATAGTCCTCAAGATCGGCTCACATAAATTATATATAACAACCGTAAAATTAATGTCCTCAGTGAAGAAGACAGACCACAGCACTGGGATCACTGCTTAATTTAAACCATTGGTTAAGTCAGAATCAAGAAGCAATTTCTTTTCTAAATAAAGATTTACAGTTCTTATAAAATTCTTATCAGTTTTATAACAATTAATTAAGGCAAAAATCTGTTAAAACTTAATATTATTTTTTTATTTATTACAAATTCACTCCACTAAAATTTACAAAAATATAAGAATTAAATAAAAAATATATAGAAAAGTTGTGGAGAAAGAGACAGCCAAAAGCACAAATGCACCATACAGGGGATGTCCCCACTAATGAAGGTGTACTGTAAGAAGAATTTAAACAAATATAAATTAAGATAGATATTCTAATTATCCTTAATAAAAGTTAGAACATTCCTTTTTAAAGTTTCTAATACTTTAAAGATACAATTAAAAATAATTTAAAATATTTCAATATTTTAAACATATAATTTAGTTCAACTTAAAGACAATTTAGTTCAAGACTTCATTTCCTATAATATTGCCTATAATTGAAATAATTATGTTTACAGTGGTGTAATTTAACTATTTTAACCACTTGTCACCAAGACAACTTAAACTTAGAATTTGATTTCCCTAAATAATATTTACTTGCCATTAAAGTTCTGGTCGAAACGACATACATATGTACACATACAGAACAAAATTAATCCAAAACCAGTCTAATATAATATTCTTTTTTTTAAAAAGTTTACTTAATTACAGTTATAATAAACCATTAAAATGAAGTTATTGAAAGTCGTTGGGTGTGAATAACAATGCATACTTTATATAATTACAGTAGGTAGTTTAGACTTGTAACTCATATAAGAATCACTTTTAATCATGATTATGCACTTATTAGTACTGTACATTCTTAGCATTAATCCTTGGTCAGTTATTTGCTATGACAAAGGACTAATGCTCAAGCGTTAACCACTTACAACTTTTAAGATTTTAGCTGAATGTCTAAACTCTGTAATTTGGTTTTTCATTGAACTCATTCCTTCAATGCATATTATGTAATACATACTATACTTTTTATACTTTTTAGAGAAATAGAAAAGAATGTTGTATCCAAAAGTGTTATTAAGTGTATGGTATTTTAACACCCCATTAAATTTAATTGAGCGTAGATTTTAAAAGCTACAATGCCCTTCAAAAGTGAGTTTTTCTCGACATACAGTTAATTGCAAGAAACATATTAACTTTATTGCATCTGTCACTATATAGGTCGCGAGACTCAGTTGTACATTTAAAATTGTCAAAAAATGATTACAGTCCAGAAAAGCCACATCAAGTTGTTCAGAGAATCAATCAAGGTACTGTATCTTAGTAATAGTTTGCTAGTTATATTTACAGAACAAATGGGTTTTGGGTATATCAATAATTGGGTATTGATATATTGAAAAGCTAAAAAAAGCTAAATCCTTTATGAGCCTAGTGGCCCATGGAGCCGGCCGGTGCTTATCTCCGGTTTCTGTAGTGTTAAGTGGATGAGAGTCTTTGACTCCCCCTGGATGCGACACTAATCCAATACAGGTTAGCTCCCAGCAGACGCTGGTACTCATTTACCTACCCCGGAAGGATGGAAAGCTGAGTTGGCTTAGGCAGAAAAGAAGGTCGCACAAATTTTCGAATCTCGGCAAAGCCAAGGATCAAACTGGGGACCTTGTGGTTGGAAGGCAGAGATCTTACCAACTGTGCCAACCATGCCCGCCCTGATATATTGAAAGAAGGACATTATTTTACCCCTTGACTCATGAAGGCCACACACCTGGTTTCCTTGTATTTCCAGGAGCAAAACGGCAGTTTGAGATTTACTTTTGACTCAAAATCAAAACATGTATGTCCAGGAGAATATGAAAAACTTTCAGCCAGAAATAAAAACGAAAATCATAGTTAACAGAGATCTCCGTAAGCCCCGGCAACCGGCAAAAATCACCGGCTAGTCATCCGGGCCGTGCCAGCTACTCAGATCCAAATAAAAATTAAAATAAATAAATACTTTGTTTTGCATCCAACGGCCTTTATAAATTCCTCTGCCGGCTACTCCATTTTATTCTCCTACTCCAAAATTTAGGGAGAACCCTGTGTTAACATACTAATTTTTTTAAAAAATATTCCAAAATAGCAAAATCTCTTCATGAAAATCAAAAATTTACAAAATAAGTAAAGTTTTTACCATTTTATGCTGGCTGCGGTTGATGAATAAAAATGTATTTAACAAAATTGACTTAAATAAATAATTGTAGAGTAATACATTCTGGAGAAGAGATAAATTTTTAAGTCAATTATTTTTTGCTTTGTAAGATGGAAGTGTTAAAGATCATGTAACGAAAAACAGTGGAATGCACATATTGCAGGCAACAACAGTGAATGAGGAGCCAGTAAGTAATGTTTGCTGTGGATGTATGAAAGTAACAAAATATATTTTTATATCATAAATGGAATGCTGTGTCAGTGTTTCTCAATTCACTAAAATGTAAAATAAAGTGTAAAATTTAACTACTCATAGAAATATTTTATATCAGCTAACTAGTGAATTGTGAGTCTGTGTTCTGATCAGCTCTGCTACAAGAGATCTGTTTTAAAGACTCGTTGCAGACAAAAGTACACTTTTCTTCCTTAAGTAAATTTATTTTCAACTGCTGTTGCCATTAAACTAAAACAATTTGACATTACAATCTCATGGGCTCCAAATCCGTGCAGTTTGTTGCTCATCCATCCTTCAGGTGTATATATAAGTACATAATTGCTGAGTGTTAAAGTTGAGTAGAAGATTAGATTTTTGTGATCCACAGTACTAGTGCTTTTTGTTTAATTGTTTCTAAACAAGTTAAAATCTCTTCTATTAGATAATAAAATTATCTCACTGACTTTTTTGAAAGGTTTATTCCTAAGGTGCAACTCTATATAAAAATTATTATTATGAATTGATTACGATAAAGCTATTTATTTCAGAATAGTTTACAGTAGTATCCAACACTCGTTATTAGTAATTATTTTTAATGCTTTGTAAGAAAACAGTACAAAATACTGTAAATGATTATCAAAAAGTAGGTAAATTTAAAAAATAATTGTAAACTAAATGTTATTTTTTTCAAACATGTAGTAGTATGCTCTTCTAAGGTTTTTTAAGTCTTAGGTTTCCGTTCGTCTTTTAGTTGCCTGACCTAATGTTTTCTCTTTCCTTCTCTTTCTCACTGACAATTACAACTAGCCAAACCAGGAGAGTGGAACTTACATGGATTTCTCTGTCAAAAGGGAAAGTGTTGGAAGTGTTAGTAATATTAATTTTTGTGTAATGTCATCTGGTCTTTAAATGAAATGGAAATTCAATGAAAATTAAACTAACTTTTTAACAGATTGACTAACCCCTAGTAACATTTTAATAAAAACTCGTAATTTAAGATTTGAAAAAATTGAAAATTGATATTAAGTATTTAATATAATTTATGTTAAAGAAATTAAAGTGTGTTTGTGATCGTCTATGTGATTTCAGTGTATTTCTATTTGAGGCAAAGATACTAAAAGATGGTGTCCTTTGGATGTCAAAAAATGAGATATTGTCCAAAAAAACTATCAAAGGACAACATGTATTGTCCAAAAAGATGCCAAAGAGACAATGGTAATTAAAAGAAAAAGAGGCTATACAGTAGAAGAATAAAGTGCCAAAATTGGAATAGTATTAGTAACATATATCACAGGTTTAATCTGCAATCTATGTCTTCGAATTGTATATTTCATTCTCCACATTGAGCAGTTTTGAACAATCAAAGAAACTCTGCCCACAAGAAATTTAACAATGATCTCAGCCAATCAGCTTTTATCTAAACTTATTTGTTAACATTGTTTCTTGTATCCTATTTGTTGGTTAAGTTTATTGACATTTTCAGACATGGAAGTGTTTTTCTTGTTTGGAAAACCTCTGTAATTACAGTTCTGTAAGAGCCCGTATGTAGAACTCATGCTTGAGCGTTGAAGTAAAAACACATAAATTCAAAGTTGTATTTTCTCTCTCCTACCTTATTCAGGTCAAACCACACTCAACAGCATCATCATCATCATCATCATCATCATCATCATCATCAATCCAATTTTGATCCAGGTTTATCCCTGTAAACGGGGGTGGCTGGATTTTATACCACTTCAATTGGCAACAATTTCTCCAATTCCCACTCTCCATCTTGCTCAATTCATGGCATCCTTTTTCTCCAAACCAACACTCTTGCTCCCCTTCTCCGCTTGCATCTTCCACGTCTTCTTTGGTCGTCCTCGCTTTCTCTCGCCCTTCACTTCAAACTCCAACGCTTTTCTCAAAACATGGCCATCATCCCTCCTCAACACATGCCCGTACCATCTCACTCCATTCACCTTTGCCATCTGAACCACTGTTTCCTTCAATCCCAATATCTCCATTAGGTCCTCCGTCCTCTTTTTCTCCATCAGTTTTGCACCACACAACAGCACTTGAAAAAAAATTCACTCTGTACCAATATTAAATTTATGTGCAACTCTCCAAAATTCAGACAATAAATTATTTTTATAAACTTCTGCAAGTTGTGTTTTGTGTTTTTGCTGTTTATAGGTATTTTTTAAGATTTTGTTGTAGAACAAAATAGGGAAAACTTAAAGGAATAAAAGAGCTAAAAGTCACTAAGAACAGTGGCAAGTAGAAGAAGAAGCAGTTGCAACTATTAGCGGGAAACCTAGCCACAGAAAGAGAATGAAAACTTGAGATCATCTCCCGGAAAGTCACCTTGCATTATCATGGTGTCAGTCAACTGTGAAACTTTTATTTCCACCAGAAAGAAAAGCCACTATTTCTCTGCCAATAAAATAAAATTTATTAATCTTCTTTTTTTTCCGAACAATTTTTAACTTGAAGAACAGAAATTTTCTTTACACTGTACCTTAGCCCCAAATTTGAAAATTTATTTAATTAATTATGTATCTGATGGTATATGGTAACCCTAAAAAAGTTATATTGAAAAGAAAGACGAGAAAAAGATGAAAGAAAAAAAAAACAATGAAAAGATGTTAAAAAGACAATTACTATCTTTTTTGAAAAATTAAAGTCAGCCAAATTTATTTTTAGAATTAATACACCAAAATCACATAGAGGTTCACATACAGTATGTCTATGATATTGCTTTTGAATGAAGTTAGAATGAAGGAAAGATTTCCATGTCTGGTAGAATTGATAGGTATATATTATTAATTAACAGTCATTTTTAAATTAATTATTTATACAGTCTCAAAAAAAAATTCAAATTTTTGAGGTGACTTGAGCAAATTAGTGATACATTAATTTTCAAACTGAATAAAATGTATATTTTTGAATAAAGAAAACAAACTTCTAAGATATATTCATGAAGCTATATATAAATTCACCTGTGTTTTTTTAAATTATTTTGATTTTTAGTAATTTGCATAAAATCTATATTTAATGAGTCATGATCAAAGCTGTGAACGTGAGCTTTCTTTGTTCATGGGATGAATTGAAATCAGTTTGGTGAGTGTTGGTTGCTGATCACTGAATTCAGTTTTGGTTTAAACATTATTTTCCCTTTTAAGGGTTTCTTTTGTAAAACATTAATTGTGTTTTAGATCAATGTACAAGAATTTTTGTTATAAACAATTTCAATTATATTTTCTCTAGTTCACATGATTTTAAAGTTGAACCAAATATGTTTACAATACACTACGGTTAGAATATTCTACTTATGTATTGTACTTTATTCTCATTGTTCTCTCGATAGTAATATAATCACTAAACAGTCTTTGACATATATCTTTTACTTTTCGCTATATTGAAAGTGTTTTTTTTAATAATTAGTATTCAGTTGTGTGACCTTGACATGAATATTGATGCAAGCACAGTTGACAGATCTTAAAGATTCCAATATTATGAGGTTTTGATGTTTTATAAATTTGCATGATCATGCAATGTTTTCCTTTACTACACTCAGTAGTCTACAGTTGTGTTCAGCTAACAGAAATACAGTACAGATGTTGAAGTTAAGTTGGTTTTTTATGTTCTTTGAACACAACTTCAATAAAATTACTACTTTTTATTGTGGCTCACTGCTTGTTGATACTATGAAGCTATAAATAGTTTGCTTAAGATGTCAAAACTTACCATTTAAGTGGTTAATTGAGATATTTATACATAATTTTTTATTATTAATAATTTTTCTATTATCAAAGTTCTCTGTAAAATCTTTACATAGGAACAATTTACGTGTACCTTGCCTATATTTCATTTTAAAATATTTTACTGGTTATCTAAAACTCTGCTTTTAATTAATATCAGTTTATTTCATTTGTTTCCCAAATATTGAAGTGATTTTGTTTCATTGGTAATAAAATGAATGTAGAATAAAAGGAATTGTTAACTTAATATTGAAATATATTTTCTCAACATTAGGAACAAGATAAAAATAGAATTTTAATCAAGTTATTACTAAAAATTATTATCTTGCATGTACATGTGTATATTTGTGAGTTTCTTTAAAATGGCACTTTGTAAAATAGCAACTAGTAAAACCAAATAATTATTTATGCTGTATTGCTACAGTAGAATAGTGTGTAATTTGTATATATTCCTGCGTTGTTTGTTGTTGATTGATGGGCTAAATTGAGGGTCTAACATTGTCTTTCTTTTAGAGCAAAAAATATGCAGTTGGGAGAAAAAGAGTAGAGACTGCTCATGCTAAGTACCTTGTAATCACTCTCACCGTTGCTGGGTGTGTTGCAGGAGTTATTTTCATTGCAGTGGCAACTTACCTGATTATGAAGAGGTACCAGACCCTTTTAATTGTAAAATATCTAAGTATTATTTAAATGAAAAGTTTTAATTTATGATTGATACATTGAGATTATACATTGATTATATGCAGTAATGTTTTATAATCCTTTCAGTTACAGTATGTACGTATGCAATCAAAGAAAATAAATACTGTCAAAAAAATATGGTGGGATTAAACGTCATCCATTAATTACTTGGTGCTCATTTCAACTGAGCTTTATGTAAAGCCATAGCTGTTGAAGCAGAATATTATTACAATTTAAAAATGGCCATTGTTGTGTTATTGTTGCATCATGTACAGTATGCAATTAAAGAAATTGTCAAAAAAAATTGTGGCCAGATTGAACATCATACAATAATGACTGGTACTCGTTTCAACTGAGCTTTATATAAAGCCATCAGATGAACTACACTATTTCAAAATCCCAAGGGAAATGGAAAAAAAAAAAGTTTGAAATAGTGGAGTTTTGAAATCACCGGGAAAGTGTAAAATTCGTAACAATTAATCATTTTTTAATAAATACAGTACTTATGAAGAAAGACACTGACGTAATAAAAATACTAACAATAATTATATGTCGGATAAATCAGCAGATTCTGATACATTGGAAAATCTTTTTTAATTGTAATTGAATAACCCAACTGGAATTTCTTAGCGAAACACTGCATGTGAGTCAAGTATTGTAATAAGTCACCAATAATGCAATACGAGCTCAAATATAATGCAATATGTTTCCAGCTGTGCTCTTATGTACATGTTCTGTTTTTGACAAGTTCGAAACAATGGGTTGATTCAAGGTGTAGGGAAAGAACGATCAGTTCGAAATAGTGGGGAATTCAAAATAACTGAGTTTGAAGTAGCTGATACTAAATGACTGAAAACATAAAGGTATAAATCCAAGGGAATTTGGTCGTAGTTCGAAATAGCGGGGACTTCAAATTAACTAAGTTGGAACTAGCAGGGTTCGGCTGTATTACAATTTAAGACTGTACATTAAATTAATTGTTGCATCACATGGGAAATGTTAACATACACTAGCACATATCCATTATGACTGCCAAAATAAAGCCAAATATGTAGTGCAAAGCATTAAAATGGAATGTGAAAAAAACAACAAGTAGTACAAAGCATTAAAGTGTGAAACGTGCTACTGTTTCCACATTACCAAGATTTTTGATGAATTTCTGACACTTTTTTGACACTTAAGAAAGGTGCCTTGATATCAAAGTGGGCGGAGACAGTCTAGACAGTTTGAGTTATATGTGACAGGAACAGAATCTTGCTGTATTTTTAGTTCATTTGTTGGCAGGCACTCAATCAAAAAAGTGTCAGAAAAGTCAAAAATCTTGGTCTGGTAGAAACAGTAGTGCACTTATGGTCATTTAAAAAAACCTAAAAAGTCCTGTAATTTCAAAAAACAATTTTTAGGCCTAATATGGTCTAAAAATTCCTTGTAGGTTGTAAAAAAGTCCTTAAAAACAGCTCTGGTAATAGTAGACTGCGAATGCAATGTATGTTTGTTATGTTTGTGATTCCTTGAAGTTTTGGATAAAAAACAAAACTCAGAAACATTGAGGTGCTCACAACATGGAAACCTTTAATCACTACCACCACATTCTTGCATACACCCTCCCTAGAGGTATACTGCTCACTCACTCCCTTTGTTCTTTTTTAACTTCATTTTATTTTTAGTATAATTTTTATTTTATCATTTCACACATATTTTTGTATATTTTATTTTTAGTATATAACATAAGCAGATACATTTTCTCTTTTATCCCTCATGATGCGGTTGATCGCTGAAAGCTCGGATGATTTTTTTGTATTCATTTTATTTACAGTAGTTTTAGGCCTCTCTTGAATTTTATATACATATTAATTTTTTTAACATGCTGCTGAAGGACAACCTCTATAGATTACTGTTAATCACTGACTTGACCAACACAGTCACTTATAAATGTTTTAAATCATTAATAAACAGCCTCAGAATGAGGCTTTCAAGAACATTTTAAGGCCATTTCTTGCTGGTATAGTGTGTTACTAACAAATCATAGTTTCTTCCTTGTGGCTCCGATGTTGAAATAAAGGAACTTGATGAAAAAATAGATGAGTGCAAGAGAGATGTGAAAAACTGTTAAATGAGTCTGCTATCAAGTGTTTCCTTGACTGAACTATCATGGACATGGACATGGACATGCATGTATTAGTTAATATGTTTATTCCACAAAACCATGCATATAACGTTTAAGACAACTTGGTCACATTTTGTTAATCAAACTACAAATAAAGCTGCTTCTTTCGTTTCATTCGCTTTGCAATATTTGGATAGTTTTTTCTTTTCCTTTTAATGAGAGTTTTTTTTTTCTTCTTAATTTATAATTTTTATTTAAGTACTAATGATCCATATAGTAGTCTGGGCTTTCCAGTGTCAGTGTCGTTTGACTCATCAGTAGCCCTAAATCACTTCAATGTAAATTAGTTCCTAAAACTTATATGTTGAAAAGCTCCTAAAATTTGCAAAAAATGTTCTAAAAATTCCTATAAACGTTTTAACATTTCAAATGAAGTCATCCATACACTGTACAAATGCCACATAACTGCTTTAACTTCAAAAAATTGGATTGCAAAAAAATTTTTTATTGGGTTTCAAAAGCATGATAATGGATAGTTAACTGGTAGAAAACATTTATTTTTTATCTTATTAATAACAGAAAGATTTTTGTGTTTGTTTTTCTTTGTGATGCCAGAATTGAATATTGTTATTGAGTTTAGTCTTACATTTGCATAATTATAATTTCATATAAATTATGATAACATTATAATATCCTTCTCACCTCTTCATGTTGTTTTCTTTTGTTACTGTTTGTTTTTATAGGTACAATGAAAAGACAAAAATTCCTCCTAGTGTTACCCTTCATGGACAGCAGGCAGCCTCAGACTACCAGGTATGTGAAGAGGTCAAGCAATCCAAAGTAATACATTCTTATGGCTCATTGTTAATGTTTTCCAAAATAAACGACTTACTTTCAGTATACATAAGTTTATTGGAAAAAAAGAAGCACTAAGTTTTAAGTTTATCTTGGAGAAGCGTTTACTTTTAAATTAGCTTATATATGCTGATATTAATTTTGTAAAAATGAACGACTTTGCCATTTTCAGGAATTATGCCGACAGCTTAGAGCCAATCAGGGATGGGACAGCGAACCAGCGAGAGCAGTACCCAGTCAGCAGTCTGTAGAAAGAGAGAAAACCCTTCCGACCACTGGTGGAAAACCTCAGAAATATTCATGGTAGGTTTAAATTGGGAAATCCTTATTATGGAAGCAACTAGAAATTTTTTGTTTTTACCGTGAAGTAAATTTTCTGCTTTTTTAATACTCCATTAATTGTGTTTGATCAAAGCGAGAATGCATACCAATCTGAATCATGTCAATTTCAATTCTATATACATAGAAACATGTAGAAAAAGGCTCGATGCCATTGTATTTCAGGGTCTTTTGGAAGGAAGCCTTTCTTTCATGTTATTGCAAGCCAGTTTTTAAAAGTCTCAAGAGGCCTGGGTACTGTCAGGTTACAGGGCAACATCCTGCAAGAGATCCGTAGCTCAGTACCATTGCATTTCAGGGTCTTTTAGAAGGAACCTTTGCTTTAATTTCATGTTATTGTCGGCCTAAAGGGCAATATTGTAAGACAAACTGTACTAATTTCGAAAAATCCAACCAGCTAGAATGCAAACTCGGCTCTTTTTTTTTATTTGGCTACTTTATTCAGTCAATTCTTAACAAAATAGAAATGCGTCAAACACACTTGCCTAATCTTTGATTACTACTAGTTTAAATGATTAATTACGTCAAAATATTATTAAGTTGTTGTGCATGACAGCTCTGAAAGTTCTACGGTATTGCTGCTGTAATAAGCTTAAGGTCACATAGTTTGATCAAAAACACTTGAATTTTGTCTTATTTTTTTGGCTCTTTCATTGTTGTTTTGCCCTTGGAAAGGAATCTAAAACTGGTTTTGTTCTGTCTGAACCTTTTCAATTCATTTCAATCTTTGCTTCATACAACATAGTCTCCAACTGTTCAATATTTGATTTTGTTGTTACAGAAATTAATCTCTCCAACAAGTAAGAAGGATGACTTTTTTGTTTCCTTCTTTTGGGAGAAAGGAGCGTTTGTTGATTAGCAACTAATTTTGTGCATACCTCGGCTATAACATACAGTTGAAAAATTTGTCATTAGAGCAATGCTGTTAATGAAAAGGCAGCATAATTATTACTAATAATATTAATAAGATGCCCCCAAAACAGGCAAAACGGCCAACTATGGTACCGTATGTCATAAAGTTATTGATAGATTTTTGAAAATTTTTTTTCATATTCTTATTTTCCAAAATCGATGTACAACTCCAGGTTGTATTGATGGTCCCACCAATATGTGACCTGTTCTCTCAGTTGTGGCTTCATAATTCATTTGGTTAAAGTGCTACAAGTATAAATTTGTGAAATGTGGATAGGTTTGAGCTTACCATTGTTGAAAGGTAGACACTCACTGAAAAAGAGAGTTATTTTTTATTAACCATTGTTAAAATTAACTTTTTTATTGAATTTTTATCACTACATCAATAAAATGATTTTTTTTACTAGGAGTGAGGAACCAGTTATTCCAAATGTGGACATATCAACAGCCCATGTTGTGCTGGTAAGTTGGGTTCATCATCATTGTGACCATCATACAAGCCATATGGCTTCATCATCACTTCATTATAATCAGCATCATTGGGAACATTAGCAACACCACATCAGGAAATTGAGAAAATAATCAGAGAGTGACAGTTATACCTTTTGTGCATAGCACCCTAGGTAGACTTCATGTTAGTGCTACTATACCCAAAATTATAGGTACAGTACTGTAAGCAAGCCAGTGGTAGTGTAGTGTCTTTGAGGCAATGGGTCTACACAAAACAAACTACACAAAACAAACTGCTTTTATATATACCGTATGTCCCCCCTTTAATAATCCATGTTTTAAAGCACTGTTCATGTACTAATATTGTCAAAAAGTCTGCTCATTCAGAGGATGCAACAACTTGATAGAGGTCAATGTAACATCTCTAATATGAAACATTTTACCCTGCAAGATAATAATAATAATGTATTCTTAATTATTTTTTATCGTTGTTTCTATTATTATTAATTATAAATATTATATTATTATGGTAAGTATTAGAAGTGAAACCCTATTACAGAAGGGACTGTTCTAAATTTGATATTTTGTTTTACATAGGCATATATGGAAGACCATTTGAAAAACAAAGATAGGCTCAATAAAGAGTGGGAGGTTAGACATAGATAAACTGTATTTTTCTTTTGTTTATGTTTATAAGTGGACTTAAATACTTTTGATGATCAGAAGAAGAAGACTTCTCTGTCAGTCATTTTTTTGTGTTGGTCCTTTTTGCCAAAATTTAATCCCATTCTGAACTCGCTTTGTACATCTTCTGTATATTTTCTCAGCCACCAGAAACTTTGCTTTGATAAAAGGATTTGGTTTAGTAGATGTTCAGGGCTTGAAATCCAAGATGGCCATGCAGCATTTGCCATGGATGTCCCTGGTAATTGCCGTAACGCCCCCAGAATTGTGTACAATTTACGGCCACAAATGGCGTGCCTCTTTTCTGTTTGGTGCCGCCGTGCCTTAAGAAATAGGTGTTTAAACATTGGCTATTTTTCTGTTAATATCGCCTGAATGAGCTGAAAGTGATCAAATTATTTTAAGGTGGTAGTCAAACAAAGAACACAAACAAATCCTGTGTGCTTGGTGCCCTTGGACAATTGCCTTGGTGCCATATTTTTGGTAAAAATCTTGAGGCCGTAATGGCCGTGCCCCTAAAGTTAGAGAGTTCAAGGACTGGATGTTTGTAGAGGGAGACCCAACCCAAGAACATAATTTTAAGATTTCTAAATTAATGCTTATTTTGGTTTTTACCTTTTAGTTAATATTTACATGAAACATAAAATGTTGTTTATCCACAAGTTAAAACATCTAAACATGCAATCTGACTTAACTACTTCAAACGTTTTTATTTACATGTTGGTATGTTTCATCAGTAGAACAATGGCAATCTTATTTTTTGTGCTGAGTGTGGTTTTAAAGTTTGTTAACCTCGACTGATACCTTTTAAACTGTTACATTTTGTATTAGTGCTTTTCAATCATTTTATATTGCTTTATTAGCATTTTATTAGCCAAAGGCTGAGGCAAATAATTTGCGAGACAATGATAAATCACGATATTTTGCTCAGCCTAGTCCAATAATTGTTTTATTATTCGATCACTGAATTTTTGTGTGGGAAGCGCTAACTTTTAAGAAGTAAATGCGCGCTGCCTCGTGAAATAAGTCAAGTCGACTTTTTTCAGTTGTCAAATACATTGAGAAAATAACGCGGCGCTGCCACTTTTAATCCCAAAAGCAGATTATCGGTTCAAAAACTTTATTTTGTAACATTAAAAAAATAACTTACTGTTTTTTCTAGAGGAGGTCGAAACTACGCATGAGTAGTGTCATTTTTTGCAGCTAAACTCTGTCAGACGGTTATGCGCATGAGTAGAGTCATATTTGTAGGCAGTTATTTGTAGGTCACGTGGTGGCCCTTGCGCCAATGAAAAAGAAAGAAAATTTCCATCGAATGATGATATAAGATGTTCTTGAGATGAAAATGTATTGGTTGCTACTGGTAAATATCATTTCAGGCATTTTTTTTTTATCAGAGGAACTCAAATTTTGACAATCAACACATAATTTCTTGAGAAGTAGATTAACCCTGTTACATTTAATTCTCAAGATCCATGTTGGAAGAAGCCTACTCGCAGAACAGGTTTTTATGTATGTATGGATTTTATTATTAAACATTTTATTGTAATATGATGAGTGTTTTTTTTTAGGCCCTGTGTGTTTATGAGGCAGAACCCAATGAGACAAAGATTGGCAAAGACCCTAAGAATTCAAAGAAGAATCGCTACAGTGATGTTCTACCATGTAAGGAGTATAGCTTTTTTACAAAGGACTTTAATTTTAATAGTGTTTGCACCAAATGAGAAAGTTTTCATGAAATACTTAATTAAATTTCCTCTTTCTGTCTGCAAAATGTAAAGGTTTGTATTGCATTTTACTTTGTTACTGGTATTATACCCAAAATTATAGGTAATATAGCCAGTGGTGTCTTTAAGGCATTGGGCTTACACAAAACAAACTGTTTTTATTTTATCTAAATAGATACCTAGAGCTTTTGTTATTTTTGGAAAGGGTTTGCAGCTGTGCTTGTAAATGCGTGAACACTGAAATATGTCTACAGCGTTTGTGTGGTAACCAATCACAGGCGAGATCTTCACACCAAAGACGACGAACGGTTTTCTAGCGGTCACGGAACAATTTTTTTTTTTTTTTTTGCTTAAGGTTACAAGCTGTATTATTAGGAATTTCTAACACCGAAGATCCGCTGTTCCTCATGAACAGTGCTGAGGACCGCATCCATCACATTGTGCGATATTAGAAAGAACAATTTTTAGAAGCAAACGCGACGATGACCAGCTTCCATGCAAGGACGTTTCACATGAAGACAGTAAAAGTAAAAAAATCGTGATGTTTTCAATTCTGATGGCAGAAATTCAACATGTATGGCGCAAAGTAAACAGCCCAACTTTCGCTATTGCTTCCAAAATAAAATTTTACCTTTTTCTGAAGACGTTTATGTATTTGATATTTGGGGGATTACATGCAGTAAGGAGCTAGTTATGAAAGGATTTAGCCGAGCAGATTTCAAGTCTCGTTTGGATGTGATAGTTAGCAAAACAAAACAAAACTAATTTGTTCCAATAAGGAACCGTTTGTGTTTTCTGTGGTGTGAAGATCTCACCTGTGATTGGTTACAACACAGTAAACATTCCATCACTTCAAAATTTTAGCTTCAGACCTACATTGTAAAATTAAAGAAACCCTTTTAATTCGTGATTTAAAGCCTTCCATTAATGTTAACATTGGCATTGAAAATCATTTTCTTTATTAATTTGATTATCATTTTCTTTGCAGTTAACTAATTTGTTGCTTATTTATGCTAGTTACCATTCTTCCGCTTTCTATTTAAACTCATAGTAACTTACTTATTACTCAATTAATGCACACTGTAGTTATGCACTAATATTTTGTTTATAATATGTTGTGACGGGACTCCTTTAAGCGTATGTGTTCGAGTTGAACTCAAATATTGCATATTTATGCACTAATGTTGTGTTAATAATATGTTACAGTCTTGCGCTTCCAACTGTGGCCACCCCGCATAAGTTTTGTACAAGTTTTTGACAGGTTTCTGACAAGCTTGATGACTGTTGATTTCCGAAGAGCCAATCACATCGCCCGAAAGTAGGCAAAGGCCAGGAGGGCAGAAGAAAGTTTTTATCATGAATGCGATCCATCAAACTTGTCAAAAACCTGTCAAAAACTTGTATGAAACTTATGCGGTGTGGCCACAGTTGGACGCGCCAGACAGTAACTGGAATCCAATTTATCTTTCTTTTTTTTTATTTCTCCATCAACAGATGATCACAACCGAGTGATTCTACGAGATACAGTTAATGCTACCCAATCGGAGTACATTAATGCAAGTTTCATTGTAAGTGCTTACAATTTTTTTAGTCAAAATAACAGTTTTCTGTTTACATATGAAACTACATTTTGAGTATCGTGGGGGGTGAAATGTTGACGGAAATGGTTGGAGACCGAAATTTGTGGACTGGAATAGACGGAAGACGGAAAATGTCCTGCGAGCCGCGTGGCTCCATGGTAGAACTTTTGACTTTCGTTTTTACAGACGTAGTTCGAGGACCGTACTGCCTCTTTTATTTTTATTTTAGTTTTTTTCGTTTCTTTTTTTAACTTAAAATTGCCTACAATGTCTTTTCTTACTTTGTAATACACTTTAATATTAAAACATTTGAAAAAAAAATTATGATTTAATCATTATACTGTTTTAAATTTTATTATTGTCCATTACATGAATGAGCTGGCTTTAAGTGCCCTTCGATTTTACTTTAAATGGTATGAGTTACATTTATGGAAGAAAATATTATGCAAAGTATTACAAACATTAAAAATCAGGGTTGTACATAAAATTTGAAGTTGACGGAGATATTCTGAAAGTAGACGGCACCTTTTATTTTATCTATTTTTTCTTAAAGCATTTTTGTAATGACTGCTTTTTTCCATCAATATCCAGCTTGCGAAAACGTTCAAGTAGCTGGCGATATCGCCGGTTGCCGGCGCTTATTAAAAAATCCTGAAAAGGTACATTTTGAAAAAACTTGCTTATCTCAAATTTACAGATCAAATCCGTCTCAGTAAGGTTGGAATCAAAATCATGGTTAAACATTTAAGCCTTCGTTAATGCTAATCCACGTTTGAACAACTGGACCAAGTATTACATTTTTATCTCATTCATATGCGCGCTTGCGCAAGCAATGAATGAGTATCGTGGGAGTGAAATGTCGACAGAAGTGGTTGTAGACGGAAATTTGTGGACCGTAGACGGAAGTGAAAGTGTCCTGCGAGCGTGGCTCCATGGTGCACGGACCTAGTTCGAGGCCCGTACTGACCTTTTTTTTTTAAAAAACTTAAAATTGCCTATAATGCTTTTTTTCTTACTTTGTAATACAATTTAATATTAAAACATTTGAAAAAATATATATGATTTAATCAGTAGACTGTTTAATATTATTGTCCATTACATGAATAAGCTGGCTCTAAGAGCCCGTTGATTGTGGATTGTGTAATAATGTTCAGTCACTTAATGCCCGACAGACTGACCACGATCCACGAAACCCTGCATACATTGCAACACAGGGACCACTAGCCCAGACTGTGGCTGATTTCTGGCAGGTATGTACTTTTGTACCACACTTACCATTAGAGAAAAGCTCCATGTTTTTATTGTGTAACTAATAAACTTTGATATCGATTCAGATGGTTTGGGAGCAGGGGGTGGTAGTCATCGTGAACCTAACCAGGTTGTCTGATCTTGGTCTGGTAAGTATCCTTTGATTGTACTGTACTTCATAACAGCCGATAGCTACAAATTCTAACTTTCATTTCTTTTTAAGTAAGATGAGGTAGGTTAACAAAACTGGTGCAGAAACCCAAAATATCTAATGAAGACCCTTTTGGAGGACATAGAAGGGTATCGAATGGTCTTCGTGAGCACTGGCAAGCAGGCGAGCCGGGTGGTTTTTTTTGCGAGCATGCGAGCAGTTTCAAATTCTTTTGGCGAGCAGCGAGATATGAGCAACCAAGCATTTTATATTAAACTCCGAGCATGCGAGCACTTGCAAAAATGTTGTGAGCGCGAGCAAGCGAGCACTAATGCAATTTTTGCGAGCAATTCGAGCACTTAAAGTAAAATGGGACCATTCGATACCCCTACATAGGATCGTATAATTTTATGTTTATTTTTAAAGATTGGTTTTTATATCCACTGAAGCTTTATATACCCCTACACATTCTCCTGAGTACTGTAAAGGGTAGAAGTAACTATCTCAAAAACAAAAACGTTTCCTTCAAACAAGCCTTGAAAATCCAAATACCCCCAAAATACCGGTTTGCTCTGAATGTAAAGTTGAGTATCACTCACGCTTTCATTGCTCTTACTTCCACTATTGTACTGTTTGGATTACCTGTTTTTGACCACTTAATATACCATATTTTATTGGCAACCGCCGGGTCACGATTTTGAAAAAACTATATACCGGGCAGCCGGTCAGGATTTTGAAAAAAACTATATGCCGGGCAGCCGGTCAGGATTTTGAAAACACTATATGTATAGTTTATATAGTTTTTTCAAAATCGTGACTGGCTGTCGGGCATATGGTTTTTCCAAAATCAGGGCGTGACTGGCTGCCGGGCATTTAGCCACTTCCTATTTTATTTTTTATGCAGATTTTGCTTGGATAATTTTAATCCATTTTTCGGAATTAAAATACAATGTCTGCCGAAACTGAGCTAAAACGAAGAGTGTACATAGTTACAGTGTAACCTATGTGAAATGGGGTGAGAAAAATCAGTGCTGCCAAAAAGGAAAGGGGGGGTGGGGACGGAGCCCTTGGGTCCCTCCCTTAAATCCGCCACTGCCATGCTTTCACCACTTATTGCCAGATTTTCTTATGAAAAAAACATGCTCATCAATAACTAGTTAAGACTACGAAATTGGAACGTAGATGGCCTGTTGGCTGGTGAACAGTGGGGCTCTTGAGTTAAAGTTCAGGTTTAATTGTTACAGAGTGACCACACTTGAGAAAGGAAGAACATTGATAATTTAATCGCCCCACCAAACTGATATTTGCTGTTAGTCTTACAATATATATACACTACATATAATACATTTAATGGACGAAATTATATTTTCAGCCCCAGTGCCATCGATACTGGCCAGAAGAGGGGCACGAGACATACCACATATACGAGGTTAGTTTCTTTCTGCATATTAACTAACTTACATTGTATTTGCACTAGTATCTTCAGTTTGTAAGAGAATTGTGTCAATTAATTCGAAAAAAGCAATTTTGAATAAAAAATAATTATAAAAAGTTTTTATTTTAATTTTCATATTAATTCAGCAAATCCTATATGACTGAGTTTCGTAAATAGAAATAGAAGTCATCAAGTTTCCTAACCAGTCAACTCTACCAACTTTGTTTTCATCAAGGAATTGGTTTTGTTAGTTGAAACAAAGGCCGCATCTGTTAACTTTTTACGTTGAGAATATTAAGTTTTTAATAATTAACCAGGCAGAATATGACAGATAATATAATATTTAAAAAATAAAGATATTCAGTGTAAGTTTGCTAAATTTTATAGCTGAGTGACTTTTTTGATCAGGTCCATCTTGTTTCGGAACATATTTGGTGCGATGACTATTTGGTGAGGAGTTTTTATCTCAGAAATCTCCAGGTAAGCCCATCAGAGTAGAAGACAGAACTTAGAATTACTATATCATTAACCTAATTCTTTAAGTTAGTTTAATTCTGTAGTCGAGCGGAGCCATAACGTCATCGAGTATGTAAGAGTGCAAGAGCGAGTCACATACACAAGAAGCCCAAACAATTAATTCATCAAACTTTGCCACCAGTAAAAGTAGGACTTCTATTCAATGTGCTTCGAATGCTTACGTACGTGGCGTGGTATCGTGTTACAGCCACTCAAACGTACATGTACGTGTTTACAGTTATCACGTCTACCTATTGAGTGACAGTGCTCTTCTTTAACACGTCTCAAGCAATTGTGAAAACGATTTATGCCAGCTAGTAACGGCATTTTAAAATGGCAGCATCCGGGAGCCATATGCGCTGTTTGAGCGCTTTTGTTTTCTCAACGTTGATTGAATTTGTTTACATTGTCAATTAACATTATTCAGTGTGAAAGTGTATCAGTTGATTGACAGTAAAGTAAAGCTCATAAATGAAGTGTTTTTCTTTCTACAGACAATTGAAACGCGTACCGTTACTCAGTTCCACTTTCTGTCCTGGCCAGACCTTAATGTTCCAGCAAATCCCAAACCTCTGCTGGAGTTCAGACGGTAAACAATTTTATTTTCGGCCCTCCACAAACCGTATAATGATATACAGAGGATATTAGCAGCCCTTTCAATAAGCGCCGACAGCCGACAAAAGCTGTCGGCTAGTTGGAAAAAAATCTCGAACCGTGGTCGGCTACTTTCATGCCATGCGAAATGTTATTATGTGGGGAATCTTCCGAATTCTACTGGACAGGCTGGCTACTTCTCCATTCATGGTCTCCTACTTTTAAATTTATTGAAAGGGCTGTAACTTATAGAAGAAACAAAAACAGCAAGGACATAGAAAAAGAAACATTTTCATTTCAATACTCACTTAGCAAACGCTTCCATTATAAGCTTGCAAGCCTCGACCTTGACTGTCTCTTTCTGAAACATGTCGAGGAACGGGAGAAAATTGTCCTGGAACATAACAATAAGTGGGTCAACTGGATACCGGATCTAATGCGAACTTAGTACAAGAGTTTGACGTAACAGAAGTAATAATTTAGTACCTTAACTGTAAAAATTGTTTCTGTTTTTTCTTATGCTAATTATATAACCAAGTATATATTCTTTCACAAAATTTTAGTAAGTTTCAAAAACGGCAGTTGATCTGCCGAAATATGTTTACAATAAAAATATCGTCATTTTCTTCAAGTTCAGCATTGCAATCTTGCTATCTGGATCAGAATAACGTTCAGAAATCACTCTTTTATCATGGATCATCTGTAAATGTTTTGTTATATAACACCTTACCATCGACAATAAAACAGCAAAGCCAGTCATGTGTTCCAGGACTTTGGCCAGAATTGACAGAAGCTGATGAGTTTTAAACGTTAATGTAAGTACACGACTACAAATTATTGCTAAAAAAGGACAAGATCACAAATTCACAGTATGATTAATAACCACCAAGCCAACCAAGATAATGCTGTTTTGACCTATGTACCAGAATCCAGAATCGAGCAAAATCTGATTGTTGGAATCCGAAATCCTAAATGATGGAGACCGGAATCCAGATTTAACTTGGAGTCCAGAATCCAAAGAGTTCAGAATCTGGAATTTAGAGGGTTGGAACCCGGAATCCAGAGGGTTGGAATCTGGAATCCAGAGGATTGGAATCCCGAATCCAGGCAGTTGGAATCTGGAATCCAGAACCTTTGTGGATTTTGTTAAATGGGTCAAGCTGTTCAAAGACTCTATCACGTGACATATATTGTGCTTTTTTGCTGGGATAGTTTTATTGAAAGACCCTGCCACGTGGCATATTATGACGTGCTCTTTGCCTGGGTTAGTGTTGCTCAAAGGTGAGGTTACTTACATATGACGTGCTAAGTACTTGGTGATAGTGCGGTTCAAAGGCCCTGTTACTTAACATATGACGTAACACGCTACGTACCTGGGGATAATGTTGTTCAAAGGCTCTGTCGTGTGACATGTGTTTAATAATATCGCCTAACAGCGTATTCACTTCACGTTTCTAAAATAACACAAACAAAGAGTTTTTTCAAAAAACGCAGAAACTAAGGAAGATACTCTAAAATTATTTTTAGGGTAATAAACAAGCACTGCACGTGTCCTGAAAACATCAAAGATTAGAAGAAACCAACTAATAGCTTACAAGCGATTTGAGATTTGATTGCACAAATAAAATGCACAATTAGCAATAGGAGTCAATCTTCACTTCATAACTTACAATAAAAGAAACAAATGGCTGTACAAACGTGCAAAGTACTTGGGAGGGTTTCTTTAAACTTGAATAGCATCTAAGTTAATTTTGCAGTGTTATTATCAAATATCTTACTTGTTCTGATAAGTAACAATCGACCTTGCAATATTCAAATTCTGCCTCCGGAAGGCCAGATGGGCAAAACAAACTAATGGAGAGCCAAATAGACGCGAAAAGTATTTGGGAGGGTACTAACGTAAAAACACACTACGGCAAAATATTATTATTATTATTATTATTATTATTATTATTATCATCATCATCATCATCATCATCATCATCATCACCATCAATAACAAGAATAATATTGAAACAGAATCGTGATATGCTGTATGTAAAATGTCCATAAACACAAAATAACTTAAAACATTATAAGTAAACTCACAGTGAAATGTTTACAGGGATACTCGACCCACGCCTCTGCACATCCAATGTAATCCTAAAACAACAGAACTGTTAGTCAACCATGGAATTGTGGCTAAAACTAAAGCTTTCTGTTCGGTAATAGAAAGAATTTTGTTACAATAACAAGTAAGATAACACTAAGTGCAAGACAACACAAATTTTTCAAAAAGGTGTAGCTTAGATTGATTGATTGATTGATTGACTGATTGATAAATGGTTTGACTGAGCGATGAAATGATCTCGATCGATTGATTAATGAGATTCCTGGTTGATAAACTAACGGATGAAGTGATTGATTAATTGAATGATTGACTACTGACTGGATTGATTAATTGATTGTGAAAGAGACTGGCTGATTGATGAACCGACTGATGGTTTGATTCAGTTTTACAAATACATAAGTTTTATACTGTAAAGAAAATAGTTTATAAACTGACGTTTCGGACTGCAGTCATTTGTCGGAGTGAGTGATTGATTGGTTAACAACTGAGTGATCAGTTGATTGACAGACAGACTGAGTGACACTGTCTTAAGGAAGAGCTAATGCTTCAAACTCAAGTTACGGCGTTTCAGAACTTAAATTACGCATAGACTCAACTCTGACTGGTAAAAACGAGATGGATGGATATCTACGAAAATCAACCACTTCCACAACATATACGACGTCATAATATATCGCACTTACAGCAGGGTTCTTTACTTTCATCACAACTTTCCATACCTTGAAGGCAGATAATAAAAACAAACTTAACGTTTTACAGGTCGCAGTTATAATAATAGTGATATAATTATGATAATAATTATAATAACAATGATTCTAGAGACAATAATGTTATTAGAAATGATAAAGGTAATTATGATAATGAAAATGACATAAAGGAGAAAAAATTACGACGACGACGAAGAAGAAAGAGAAGAAGATAATGATGAAGGTGAAGAATGAGACGAAAAAAAAGGAAACGGAGAAGAAGAAGAAGAAGAAGAAGAAGAAGAAGAAGAAGAAGAAGAAGAAGAAGAAAAAGACTAAAGATAAAAAAATGTGGGAATATAATATTAATTGTACAAATTCTAGTAGCAGTAATGGTTAGTAATAGAAGTAATAGTATAATAGTAGAACCATTGATAACAGTTTCAGCTGTAATAATAAAAATAATATTAATAATCATAATAATCATAAGAAGAAGAAGAAAAGAAGTTATAAAAGCTCTCGGTAATGAAGAAAAAGAAAAACAATTAACTAGAAGAATAATGCATTTGAATAAACGTAACAATACTCCAAAAAACTGCGACCATTAAAAACATTTCACATGTGCAAAAACTGCTCGAGCTGAAAGAAAAATAACTCACTACCTTTCAGGCCTGTCAATAAAAGGCGTGCGATCGCACGCGCACGTCTATTCACACGCCTAACGAAAACCAGACGTGCGATCCATCGCACGCCTAAAATATATAACTTATTACTCTTGGTATTTCTGAGTAGTGACTTCTTACTTTTTCAAAAGAGATCATCGTGCTTCTTTTCTTTTAGAGTTTGCGGAAAATCATGTAGCTGCAGGTCCCTCTGTTTTTTTTTCTTTTGATTGTTCCTTTGCTTGTTGTACTGTACAACCAAGAACTATTTTTAGTAGTCCCTCAAAAGTTGAGGTCGTCATAAAAAATGAGCTCTATCATGTTAAGAAAAACCATTTAAATGTATCAAAAATGATTATTTTTGCTGAAAGCAGTCTAGACAGTTTGTCTCCTTTGCGGTAAAAAAGCAGACGAAATCTACAAGCACCTGCGTTGCGTTTTTAGTCACTTAAGTCACCGCACGCCATCGCACGCCTCGGTCAGCCAAGGAGAGCGAACGATCGCACGCCTACTGATTTTTTCACTGACAGGCCTGGGGGGAGGCAGTTGCCCCCTTCTGGTAAATTGTTTATACCATAATCAAGACCTTAAAGGTCTTAGAGGCAACCTTCTGTGTAGGGGTGAAAACAAAACGTCCAACAAGAAACCCTATCTGTATGCAGGAGACCCCAGTAAAGGTTTGCGGAGTTTGCCCCCGCAGACAAAAAATCCTAGATACAGCCTTGATATGTGATGTGATATAACGATAATGATATGACGTGATGTGACGTGCTACGAAAAAAGACGCGAACTATAGGAGATGTCAAAATTTAATACAAGTGACGTGATTTACTAAACGTTTCTATATTTAGTTGGTTCGTAAAACACATTTACTGTTATCCTTTTACTGATATGGTTTCTGTCAAGAGAGGATCGTGGGTAAGAGAGTTTATTCCGTTATACAGGCCTTGTTCCAAGGGTTATCTCTCTTAAATTTAGAATGGTACCCAGTTTTTCCTCCGCTTTCATTCTGCGTTTGAGACTTTAGATTTTCGTTTCAACGAGCCAACGCGGTCCACCATATTTTGTCTCAAATTTCATCCTCCATGTCTATTCCACGAAAACATCACGCAACGCGCGAGCAACATCGGCGGAAGAGCTGGGTACCATGTCTAAAACTAACTTAAGAGGGATTACCGTAGGAATAAGGTCTATATGGACGATTCACTTATTACTTCATCCTCTCTTGTTTTTATTCAACTAATCCAATCACCCTCTTAGTTTTTAGTATTTTCCCTTTATACCCTGGCTCCATACGAATTAACCCTTTCAGTGCCAGTCAGTTATCAATAACCAATTTCTCCTTATATAACACATACAAAATATGACATTTGGTGATGAGAAAATGAGAATTGATCAAACAAAGCCAACTACTGAAGATTAAAAGTCAAATTCTCTCAAATTTGTTCAATGAAAAGTATGGCCTCAGGTTGGGAGAATTTAAAAATACAACTGGCACTGAAAGGGTTAATAATCTCTCCTTGTCCGTTCATTGCCACGTTTGTTTATCTTTTCTTATACGATGCATCTTCTTTTCTTTCAGCTACTCCAAAACACTCCAACTCGCCGACATTGAATAACAGTACAACCGTGTTTCTGCTTTTCTCCTTGCTGGTTGGACATTTTCTGTCATTGTTTTAGAAAAGCGTGATGTTTGTTCCCGATTTACTGCTGTAGTGATGTAGTCTCGTAGTTAGAACTTTTTGTAATTGAAAGAGAATTATGATGATATAATTAATAGATGGTAGATCTTGACGATAAAAACATACTACCGGGTGTCTTTCAGTAGTAAAAAAATGGTTATAAAGAGAGCACTGATTGTTCTACTAATCAGGGTTTGTTCGGGCCAAAGATTTCATTAAAAAAATGCAATTCTTTGGAGGCTAGTAAGTCCATTGAATCCAATAGAAAAACCCTGAAAGTTTCGAAACCTAATTCTGAAAAATAAATTTAAAAAACATTTTGTATGAAGAAAAGTTAGGGAGTCAAACATGTTGTTATTTTCTCAGCTGTACTGTATTTTTCCTTTTGGAAAACTAAAATAAATCAACATTTTTAATTTTTTTTTTTGACAAAATTCGTTCCATCAGTTAGTGATAAAATTTGAAAAACAGCTAGCATCATATTGCTGTTGCATTGGATTGTAAGCATTTAGTTAAGTTATGTTTCTGATACAATTTTTCTTGCGAAGGGCTTAAAAACAAGTTTTGAAACTCCTAGGTTGTACAAACTTAGGAGTGATGATGGTGATGGTGGTGATGATGATGATGAGGATGATGCTGAGGATTCTGATGATGATGCTGATGAGGATGATGATGATGAGGAGGATGATTCTGATGATGATGCTGATGAGGATGATGATGATGAGGATGATGATGATGAGGATGATTCTGATGATGATGATGCTGATGAGGATGATGAGGATGAGGATGATTCTGATGATGATGCTGATGAGGATGATTCTGATGATGATGATGATTCTGATGATGATGATGCTGATGAGGATGATGATGATGATGTTGCTGCTGCTGCTGAGGATGACGATGATGCTGATGATAATGATGATGATGCTGCTGCTGCTGAGGATGACGATGATGCTGATGATGATGATGATGTTGCTGCTGCTGCTGAGGATGATGATGATGCTGCTACTGATGATGATGAGAAGGAGGAGGAGGATGACATAACATGTAAACTGTGCATATTCATAAAATGTTTTGTGTGCACAACAAAGATGAAACAAAGCTTAGTGTGGTTACTAAATTATTAGAATGATTTTTTTTAAATCTCTCAATAAGGACTTAGGTTTCGATAATAAAAAAAAACATTAGCAAAGTATAATTAAAAGTTTTTCATTGGCTTTCAGAAGCTCGACTAAACCATACGTCAACCACTGTTAACATTAGTAAGGGAAGAGGCGGGACTTATGTTGAGCATTTGTTTTCATTAGGGGGTATAGGCGGGGTCTTGCAGAGTATCTAAAAGTCGGTCTCCTTCGGGAGAAAAACGTGGTAAAGTTAAAGATAAAGTTCCTCCCCCCAGGGGTCAGGGGTCAGGTCATTCGAAGAGTCTTAGAAAGAAGAAAACCCTTTCCTAGCGTTGTATGGTTTAAATGTGTTTATAAATAAAAATGTACTTTCTTAATGATTTGTTGAACTTTCAAAGAATGTAGAAACGTTTTATTTTTTTATAAAAGGCA
>JANCMA020048029.1:0-38907 GCA_024336925.2 Zoanthus solanderi | reverse complement strand
TTGTCTTCATATCTTAGTAATTATCTTGTAATAATGGGTTAAAGAAAAGCATTTAGTGGCATTAAAATGTTACTTGTAATACATGTTAGGTAATTTTTGTAGAAACCATAGGGAGCCACCTTAAATGTTGATCACAAAAAGTTTTAAAGAATGATTTTCAATTTTAAGTTACAGCACTGCTGGAAATGTGAACAAAGATAAAAAAAATACTAAAAAAAGGTCGCTATTTATGAGGAAGGTCTATGTTATCCCAAATGAGGCATCACAAAAAAGTTTCACTTGGTATTTCACAGACAAAAGCAAGCTATAATTGCAAACCAGTTTAAAGTCGCAGGGGCCTGGGTACTGTCGGGCTAAAGGGTGACATTCTGCAAGAGACCATAGCTCAATGCCATCACATTTCAGGGTCTTTTGGAAGGAAGCCTCGCTTTCATGTTAATTTTGGGCTAAAGGGCAAAATTGTAAGAAAAACTGTTTATGTAGTAATTTCGAAAATTCCAACCAGCTAGAACTCAAACTTTTTTTTTGTTCGGCTACTTTATTAAGTCAATTTTTAACAATTGAAAATAGAAATGCCTTGAATGCACTTGCCTAATCTTGATTACTTCTAGTATAACTAAAGTTGGTTTAAATCTAGTTTTAAATGCTTATCCTATAGGATGATCCAGAGATACCTTTCACAGAGGATGATTACAGACGTCGTAGAGCTCATCCCAATTTCAAGAACCATATCAGCACTGAAAAACTTGTTATTAAGTTTGGCAAGACAAACAAGACAAAGTTCATCACTTATGTTGTGGCTGCAGGACTGACCTATGGTTGTGGAGAGGAGATTTTTCATTTCATGTTCAAGACTGCATGGCATGGACAGGCTCCAGCATTGCAATGCTTTGGCAGTGGGCAAAATATTGTGCCAACAATCCATATCAAAGATCTTTCTGCTGTATTAGTCAACATCTGTGATCAGAAGCCAAAAGTTCGCTACATGGTTGCAGTTGATGAGTCTAAGAACATGCTTGAAGAAATTGTGAAGGTATTTACAGTAAAAAGCAAGTCTCAGTTCATCCTTTTTGTTGCATTATCTGAAAGTGTGGCAAAGGCAACAAATCTTAACAATGATCCATATTTCTTTGTAAAATAAGGTTCTTCTGTTAATATGGTACAAGCTTTAGAGCTCTATATTAATTTTTTTGCAGTTAATGTTAGTTATAATTATAGTTCTAAGATTAATTTACAAAGAACTTATGGCCCATTTTTAGACCTATAATTTATATTTTTATAAACTGCATTTGTTTGGTAGCCTTCATCATCATCGATCCAATTTTGATCCAGGTCTATCCAAGTAAATGGGGGTGGCCAGATTTACCCCACTCTAACAACAATCTCTCCAACTCCCACTCTCCATCTTGCACAATTCATGGCACCCTCCTTCTCCAAACCAACACTCTTGCTCTCCTTCTCCACTTGCATCTTCCACATATAAATAAATATAACTATATATTAATAACTGAATACTTTTTAAGACTAGGGGTATTTAAAAGATACTGATTGCTGCAGAACACTCTGTTGATAGTGACAAATTTTACTCATAGATTAATTCATCTATCTTGACTAATGCGTTAATCATTATATTACATAGGGTACTTCAAATCATAAGGGATTATGCAATCTAAAACTTAAGATCACCTCCCCCACCTAAAATTGTATTCCATCTGAGTATTTGATTGGTTTATCTAGTCCATTCATTTCATATATTATACAAATTCATTTTTTTAAGTGGTGGTGGTGATTGGGGAAAAGTGTTTCCTATGGTTTTAAATTCTAACCTTTGAGATTCTCAAAAAACTGGAGATAAGCACCTGCTCCATTGACCATTTGGCTTGTAAAAGATTTAGCTAGCTTGCTAAAAGAATGATTAGAAAAGCCAGAATAGTACTCTTAGAAAGAAAAGGTGACCCTACAGAAGAACTAAGTACTTACAGTAACACACAAAATTAATGAAAACCTTTGTAAGAATAACACCACACTAGAAATGAGCTTCCATCATGAGCTTGCATCTAAAGTTTGACTAGTTTCTGGAATCTAGTTGCACTAGTCTGGATCTTCCTCTGCAAAACATCAGCTTTGTACTCTACTTACTTTCATGATTGAACATTTCAACTTATAGTTAAGATTAAACCACATGTTTTGTTGCCACAGTTGTTTTAGTTGTCATCAATATGCTAATTAAAAGCTAAATCCTTGACAAGCCTAGTGGCCCATGGAGCCAGTGCTTATCTCTGGATTCTGCGTGTTAAACAGATGAGAGTCTTTGACTCCCCCTGGATAGAACACTAATCCATCACAAGTTAGCTCCCAGCAGACGCTGGTACTCATTTACCTTTCCCGGAAGGATGGAAAGCAGAGTTAGCTTAGGTGGAAAAAAAGGTTGCACAAATATTCGAATCTCAACAAAGCCAGGGATTTAACCGTGGACCTTAATGCTTGTGGCTAGAAGGCAGAGATCTTACCAACTGCACCAACCACGCCCTCCATCAATATGAATTTGTTTTAATTAAAAAAAGCTTCTGCTGAAAGTTAAAACGTCTCTCATTCAGATGGTGTTGAAAACTCCCTTATAATAATACAAAAACCAAACTAAGGTGAGCACTGGCCTGACTCTGGTGTGTAAATAACCTTGTTAAAGGATTAAAATTACATAAACCTTAATCAAAGTCTTTGCCCATCCTTCACACTTCAGTTGTCAACCATAGTGATGAGAGTAATGACATCATAGGCCAAAAAATAGAAAGTCGTTCTTTAAAAAAATCTAACTAGTTTTTCCAGTTTCTTGTTTCATTCCTTAATTTGATTTTAACTATTGTAAAACATCTTTATCTTACAAATATGATAACATTTTTTAATTTACAAGACATGTTTCGATCAAACATCGATCTTTGTTAAAAAAATCCTATCCTGTTTCTTTAGGCTGTGAGTGTTAATCTTGGGAATGGGAAGATCAAGAACATCTCTAAAGAAGAGGCTTTGTTAATCAAGGAAATTGAGGTACTGTGGATTGGAAATTTTTTTTGTTTAAAGTTTTAAGGCTATAACTGGCTTCAAAAATTATCTAATGTTGACTGATAAACTTGATCAAACTGTGACCTGATCAAATTGGTGCTCGTTGGCTGTACTGTGTTATCAGTGCCTGATGGCTGTATCTTGGTGCCAGTTGACTGTACCCGTCTGTGTCATTAGTGTCTGTTCCCTGTACTTTCTCATTAGTGCCTGTTGTCTGTACTGTGACAATAGTGTCTGTTGACTGTACTGTGACAATAGTGTCTGTTGACTGTACTGTGACATTAGTGTCTGTTGACTGTACTGTGACATTAGTGTCTGTTGACTTTACTGTGATATTAGTGTCTGTTGACTGTAATGTGACATTAATGTCTGTTGACTTTACTGTGACATTAGTGTCTGTTGACTGTACTGTGACATTAGTGTCTGTTGACTGTAGTGTGACATTAGTGTCTGTTGACTGTAGTGTGACATTAGTGTCTGTTGACTCTACTGTGACATCAGTGTCTGTTGACTGTACTGTATGTGTCATCAGTGCCTAGTGGTGATAAAATATATCCATATATTTGTTCTTAATGAAGTGAATAATTGTATACAGGTACGTAATGCTTCAGTATTGCCATTTTATGAACCTCGTGTTGACTTTTTTGACAATGGTTTGTCTGTTACATTTGAGAGCATTTCAAAATATATGCAAGAACTGCTATTATGGATTTTCTAAGATCCTCAATTGTTGAGCCTTGTTATTTACTTGTAGAATTCTCAGAACTTTAAGGATAAGCGCTATATAAATGAATTTATTTTTAGTTTCTTTTTAATTATTAATTTTTATGTAGCAAGCTGACTTTGACATGCTACTTGTGAACCTAAGAATGGATGCCACATTTATCAAAGAGGGAATGTCTATTAACTGGGTCTCAGAGGTAGGGAAAGCAAGCTTGTATAAATTACGTACCTCTTAGGTTTTGTAAGCTAAATCCTTTACGAGCAAAGTGGCCCACGGCGCCGGCGCTTATCTCTGGTTTCTGTAGTGTTAAGTGGATGAGAATCTTTGATTCATCCCGAATGGAACACTAATCCATCGCAAGTAAGCTCGCAGCAGACGCTGGTACTCACTTACCTATCCCAGAAGGATGGAAAGCTGAGCTAGCTGAGGCCGAAAAGAAGGTCACATAAAGATTCAAATTTCGGGAGAACCGGGATCCATCAGACCTCGGACTTCTGGTTGGAAGGTAGAGATCTTACAAACTGCCCCAACCATGCCCGCTCTTAGGTTTTATAGGGTGGTAAAACATTTTTTGCTTAACTAGCAAACAGGTTTTCCAAACCATCTCAAGTGCAAAATATTATTAAAATAGTTCTTACAGTGTATTGCTGCTAAAAAGTTTAGCTAGGTTAGCTTTTCGATTGTTTTTAATTGAGTATAAGTTTTTAGTCGAGTGTAAGTGTTTGCTGTTTCAGGAACTTTGAAAACGTTGCTTAAAACTCTGACCAACACTCAGGGTCTTAAAGTAATTGAGGAGAAGGTGCTGCCTTTGTTATAACATCAACAATGGTTAGACCTTCGCCTATTCTCGGATAAGGACGTTAAACTGTAGGTCCAGTCTTCCGACCCTTTATCTGGGGACTTAAAAGAACCCATGCACATCTATCATAAAGAGTAGGGTGGTGATCCCGATGTTATGTGGTCTGTCTCTTTAATTGGGAGCATTATTAATATATAAAAATATTTGTGAGCCGCTGTAGTGGACGATCTATATAAGTCTCTCAACTGTCAGCTCTGTAATTGTTTGTAAAGCGCATTTGAACATTTAAATGGATAAATGTGCTATATAAAATCAATGCATTTGTTAATTTTATTTAGTCGGTAATTGGCTTCTAGTCATTTTAATTTCTGCTGCTAAATAACACTTGTGGAGCTGTGATATGTTTGAACGCGAAAATTTGCAACTCCGTAACACCATCCGCAACTTTTTGTGGAAAGGACCTCAGTTCAGCATGTAAATCTTAGCTAATGTATACGCACGTGCAAAGTTTAAAATTTTCACAACCCTTCCTTGTTAAATGTCACTCGGTATTTCTTAGTCAATATAATTATCAGATCACGCTTCAAACAATGACTGTAATCTTATCATAATTTCACTGACTTAACTAACAGATAAAACTGAAGTGACTCTTCGAACGCACAGTTATAGTTTGAAGATGGATATTTTCGAGTTCTTTGACATTTTTGAAGGGATTACTATTTCGTTCTACTACACTCTATTTTTGCTGTTAAGAATAAACTTGATAAGAACAGCGAGGCTCAAATCGCCTGAGGCTGTGAAGAAAGTGTTTTTAAAATAAAAAAAAAAACTCTAACTTAAATATCAGTGAAACGTAGCAAGCAATCGCATCACTTATTTCAATACAAGTAAACTCTAACCAATACAGTGTTTATACAACGAATTTACAAAGATGCATTGTCGTATCTCTTTCAAAGTTTGTTCTCGGTCACTACATGTATTAAAATTGCAAACATAACGTATGCCAGAAAAATAATATATCGATTAGAGTATGACGCAAGAAAACCAGATAATGTATATAAACTAGCATTGCACCAGCTATAACTAAGGCCGTTACAGTTAATTTTCAGCTAATAAAAATATATAAGAACAAAGTAAAAACATTTTGAGCCTTAAAAAAAGCTGAAAAATCAAGAACACTGCGCCTGAGTATATGCTGATGGTTCTTAATTAAAAAAAGTGTAGGTAATGTGTGTTTATAATATTCACTGTATACAATTCATTTGGTAAGATTTGATCAAGTGACCACACAGAACCGTTATCTTGTTTGTGTACATTAGTTTGTTTGTTTTGTTTTTTTTCAAGTTAGATCTAGAAAATTCAGTTTTAGCTGATGCTATGTTATTCTTTCTTACTAGACACTAGATGGTCTCGCAATCCACATTTTTGGAGACTTCTTGTAAACATAAAAATGCACATAAATCGCCATCTTAAATATTTCATTTTACTGGACTTGTGTGAATCAATGTGAATCATATACTAAAGATAAACTTTAATTTTAGCTTTTTTTACTATTCTGCATGATATAGACTCGTGCTCTCAATCTTCCGCTACCCTCCCCCCTTCCGAATTGCCTTGTTGTCTTGGTCAGGATGGAAAGGGAATGGGGGTTAGGGAGAAGGGGTGTTAATTGCCATGTTTGAAATCACTGAAAGACTTGAAATATTGCTTTGTCAAAAATGCCTTACTTTAGTATTCGTAGTGTTGGAGTCTTGGAGAGGTGTAGCAGAACGGATTTGCTAGACCAACCTTGATCAGCGTAACAATTTGAAGAAAGATTTCTGAGCTTTAGGTGCTCCAGACCAGATATGTTTATGATCTGCAAAAAATTTTATGAATTTTAGTGAAAATGTTTTCTTTTAGTAAAAAAAAATGTATCAAGCAGGGTTTTATCAGTGTCAAGAGTCCCCGCTGGGAAGTTGGTGAGTTGTTCTAATTTGTTTGGCACTGGTCTAGACAATTTAATTCAGATGTTTTATAAATCACACTGCATATTAATTATGGTTCGATCACGTCCGATTCATAACCTTTATCTGAAAAGCGATCAAACGTTGCAGATTATCTTCGAATGCGGATATTTAGGAAATTACTTAGACCGGTAGTACATCGTTGTTCAGTTGAAGATCTCCCAAGTGGCTTCCTAATAGTTACAAAAACAAAAAATAATATAAACAAAATATTTTTTTATTCTAAAATAATTCAACTTATTTTTATAATTTAACATCTCGATTCAGTAAAAACTGTCTCGATCAACACACGAAATTTCTTGATGGGGCTTTTTTGGAGGATTAATCCCTCGTGGAAACCTCGGAATCATTTTTGAACGGAACTAATAAAAATCCTTAGTTCTAATGAGGTTCAACATACCTAGGGTTTATACCTTAGGCAGCCGTTGGTGCTATGACCGCACAACAAGGTTACCCTAGCTATAGTGATGATAGGGGTATAGGTTTTTCAAGGTTGGCTGCTGTGAGAAACAACATAAAACAAAGAAAACATTTGTTTGTTTATTTTTTTTTACAATAAATGCTTTTATAAATCTATTTAGCATCTTTCGTTTTTTCCCGTATAAAAACAAAAGCATCAGATACGCTAGACAATCAAATTGACATCAATGTCTCCTCGACTTAATCACTTATTTCATCATTGACCCAATTAGCTTTTGACCTATTTGTTGCAGCTGTAAAGACCAAAATCTTATTTCATGTCAGCAGTTCGAATAAAGTGGATGCACAACAGTGCTCTTTTTAAGTACGCAAACTGATTTAGCTGAGTGTGCCATTTCTTTTCACGTTTATCGTCACTTGTGCATTTTATTTATTGGGAAATATTCTCTTCTACTTCTAGTTTGTGTTTCGAAGACGGTGGATTCAGTGGATTCGAATCCATAGACAGAAATAGGGCGGAGGGAGCATTTGTGACGAAATCCTGTTCCTCGCTCTGAGAGAGTAAGGGGAATTCCACAGAGTCGCTATGAATAACATATCTTTTACAGGTAAATTAAAACACATCACTTGATTACTATATAGAGTGTTAGGTCTTGGTTATTCCCACTTTTTGTTGCTTTAGAGATTGTACCTTTCTTTTATATGCAGTAATGCTTAGGAAACCCAGGGTGCACAGCAAACAGCAAAGACAGCTGTCTAAATTCTAAACATCTAACCGATTTTTAATTTTTAATTGGAAGAGTGCTTTTTCAACGACCTTAAGAGTACTTAGGTTTTGCGATGAAAACGACTAAAAGCATTTTTAAGTAAAAAGTTTTCGCTTTAGTCCAGTTCTTTTTATTTGTTGTCCGCATGAATAACACGAAATCGTTTGCACATAAGAAAAAACGGTTTCAAATCACAAATCAATTTCTTCTGTTTAAAAAAATATATATTTGTTAAAAACTTTGAACAAAGCAAATTTTTCTCGGGTGCGTTTGTTTATAGTTAGACTGGTTTCATGAAATATATTTGACATAACTATTTACTGCGCTCGAGTTGTCGTTAGAAAATGAAATTGAAATGCGTTCTTGCCATTCTCATAAAGTTTTAAATCAGTACAAGACTTGGTTTTTGCTACATTTTTGCTTAAGTATTTTATTCATATTATTGTGAACCAAACTGTCAAGTTTGCGAAATGTGTGCTTGCAAGCCTTCATTTCTGGCTGGCACTTCATTTCATCAGCAAAGAGAGGAGTACTGAGATGAAATACATTTATACTTTTAAACATTCAGAACTCGGCATTTTAAGTTTTTTTTTTCACAAACAGATCCTTTGCATGATTAAAAAAACGAATAATACTACATTCGAATTGATATGATCATAACACATTGCTCCCTTAAAATGACGTCTTAAAATGTTTTAATCCAATTACTCGAAGTATTAATGGTGTTAGATTTCTGTTCAGTATATTTCCACTAAAAATTCCACATTGTGTTTCATGTTATTCAAGTATGTTCTGTGCGGGATACTTCATTGTTTGAAAACCAGCCCCCTTCCTTTGCGTTTTAATATTGTCACGATGCAAAAACTGTATTACTACTAGAAGTGTAAATTCCTGCATTTAAGTGTTTTAAAAATTTGAAATTAAATGCAGTAATAATTCGTTTTTCAGGTTTTATTTGGGATTGTTCGTTATTTATCGTACTGGCTGGCACGGATGAAAATACTGTGTGACTGAAACCTTAGAGATTTCTTTTCCGTTTAGTCCAATATTCGCACAATCTACATTCTATTTCCTTTTTTCTTTTAAGTCTTTTTAACAGTATTATATACTTAAGTAACTTTTGCTTAACTCAGAGAAGGCTTGATAAGATTTTGGTGAATACGAACTAATTCCCAGATGAGAACAAATTTTTCATGATGAGTTCAAAGGGCGGAGTATGTAGACGGGAGGAGCTATAAACTGGCTAAGTTGGGGATTTATATATTCTCTAATACAGTATGAGTCCCAAATAAGTAGTCCAATTAGTTTTAAACTCTCAGGCAATGTTCTGCAGTGTTTTTTTTCTTTTATAACCAGCGATGAATTAATATGTGAGGTGTGCATGTAGTTTGGTTAAAAGTAATTGAACGGCAGTTCAGTTCAAGGTCTACGCAGGATCTAAAACTTCTCTTACTTAATAAAATGTTACATGCACTTTATATTATTAAAACAAACTTTAAAATAAGAACAGCGAGGCTCAAATTTCCTGAAAAATAAGTAAAAACTAAGAACTACGGGCAGAAGTCATCCACGCACACGCGTTCTTGCACATTAATAAAATGATATCAGCGCACACACAAAACAAATATTGAAAATGCTGTCTGCCTCAAATCACAAGAAAAACAGAGTCATAGAAAAACACCTGAGATTTAATTGGTCGCGCCTTATGTTACTGCTAAAAAGCCGCCCGGGTGACAACTTTTATAAGCAGAAAATGCGTACACGACACACAAACATTCTACATGCAAACGTTTTATCGGGAATCTATACTTCTGCTGTCAGTCTACTGTTCACTTATGTGATCGGTGGCTCTTTTGAACTAATGTAAATGATTTTCTTCTAATGTTAATAACTGGTGTATTTCTAACATGGAGGACGTATGGGCCACACAGAACAGCCACTTCTATTTAGCTGCAAAGTCCAAAATAAACAGTTTTATCATTACACTGCTAGCCTATACACTGCCTGGAAACTGACAAAGTAATTGGACACAAACGATATTCCCGACGCTGATTGCTCTTCAAAGCCGAAAAATGCATTACTTAACTATCTCTTACAGTACTATAGTATGCCGAAGGGTGATAGTTTGATAAACGTTAAGATGTAGATATGGAATCATCTAGCTATTTTTGTTCCTTTCAAGTTAAACAGATTCGTCTTGGAAACAGTAATCCAACTTAGGGTTTCATTTTCATCAGTTCAGCAACAATTCTACAGCTTAAAGTCAAAAAATCTTTTACATTTAGTTTGCCGTTGCTACATTTGAAACGCTGTTACAAGTAGCCTTTCACTTTGATTGCGTTATTTTTGGCGCGGTAGAACCCTTATCTGGGTGTCACACAATCTCAGCCTGCTGTGATTACCGCAATTGGCACCTCATCAGTGTGGAAATTAAAGATAAGAAATCACGGACTCCTTTTAATGGGAATAAATCTTTCAAGAAACTTTTTGGTATCTTTTAACCAAAGACATAAATGGATGTGTCTGTTTTTAAGGATTCTAATTTGTCTACCGCAAAAGCTGTTGTGTAATGATCACAAGAAAGAAGTTCTTTGAAAATGAATTTAGAGAAGCAGTTTTTAAAAATCGTTTCACTAAATTCTGTAGAGCAAGAATGAAGATCCAAGTGTGAATTTGAATGAAGGAAGTTATTACTATGCTCTTAGTTGGATTACTTATATTCATTTGCAGTCATCAGAATTAATATAGATTTGGTAAAGCTGAAAAAAATTTTGTCATTTTAATGATGGATAAAATGAATTGCATTTTCAGACTTTAAACTTTAATTAACTGCGGGAGCATTACAGTTATAATCTAAATCACAAAAAATCCATAATATGAATTTGATCACAAACTGTAGAACTGATCTCAACATTTTGTGATACAAACGCTAACGTTTGGAAAATTTGGAAAAGGACGAGTGACTCCGGGAGAAAACGAAGCTCGTGGGACAACTTTCTCGTCCCCAGAGCCCATTGTTTCATTAGCATAAAGCCGGCCGCGTCTTCGCGCGAGCAAGCTACGGGCTCTGGGAACATAGTTAGCTCAAAGGCGAAGCATTATTTTAATTGTTCAAGGAAGTGCTCTGTTTTTTGTTCATTTATTTACAAAAATGAATTCACAGTTATTTTCATAGAATTTTTGGTTTAGTTAAGGAAACTCACCAAGTGAAATATGACTGAATTTTTCATGAAAATTTATTTACAGTAAAATGTATAGACTTACGATACTGTTTCAAAACTAGGTCAAAATAGTTGCTTAGAACTGCGAGAAATTATTAAATTTACAAAAGAAAAGTCAGGGAATAGAGGTTTCTTAGGGATAGAGGCGGGGTAACTTAAATTATCATTTCTCCCAAAAAGAAAAAAAAAAGACAAATTATATGCTTGCCTATTTTATGTGTAGTTTTGGCCTTTTGCTTGTGCCTGACTCATCGTGAAGGGCTAAGAATGTTTAATCCTTGCCAATTTCAAGGAACTGTTATTGACAAAAAATTTGGCACAATCAGTTTGATGGGCTAACAGTTTGTCATTCATGGACAAAGGGCCAAATTAGCAAAGGTGCCTGGTCTCGCCAGCTGTTTTTTAATATAGTTATAAATCTAAAACTAAATTAGTGTTAATCAGCGTTTAAGCAACTGGGCCCAGTGTTCCCAAAGGCTTGTCCAAAGCCATGATGATACAGCTGAGAGGGGGTTTAGAGCAATTAGAATGGGGAAGGTCCCCTCCCTTCCATCTCATTTTGGTTTTAAGATGATTTCTTCACATGTCATGTTTTTTTTTTTTTTGTTTTTTTTTAACATTTCACAGATATTTCAAATTAAGGAATAACTCAGAAAAAATGATTAGTAAATTTTTGGTACAACAAAAAAACTAGTATTGTAGCATCTTTCATTTTTTGGTCCGATTAGTTGCATCACATTTTGTAAACTTGTCATCCTGTAGCTTTCCTCTTCATAATTCTGCAGTCTTTCTTTGTATCTCCTCATTTGATCCTTTCAGGTAACGTTATTTTAGAAACTCACCTTGTCACGTGCTAGGCAATAGATTTTCTGTTGTTTATAGAAATTGATTTCATATATTGCCTACAATATTACAATATCGAATACACATTCTAAAATTATCTCACATCGTTAGTTGGTTATCAATTTGGTCAAATTACTCATTTGCTTTATTTCACAGATCGCGGTACATTTAACACCACTGCTGGGTCTTTCTTTAATGATGCGATGTGCCTCAACAACAAGCCGACATTAACATCGAAAATCATCCTAACTACACTCTACGCTATCATTTTTCCCGTTTCGTTGCTTGGCAACTCCCTAGTTTTGTATGTAGTGTACCGGCGCCGTAGCATGCGAAATGCGTTAAACCTTCTAATAGTCAACATGGCAGTGGCCGATTTAATCGTCACGGTTCTCATCATGCCCTACTCAACCGGTTATATTTTTGTGAAACACCGCTGGTTTGGTGGATTGTTTGGAGATCTTATGTGCAGGGCTGTTCATTTTTCACTCACGACCTCGATAGCAGCAAGTGTGTTTACGATGAGCGTTATGACTGTTGATCGCTTTGTGGCCATTGCGTTCGTTTGGAAAAGAAGCCTAACTCTTGGAAAGTCTAAGATTATTTTGGCCATTATCTGGGTGTTGTCTCTTGCCTGCATGGCAATTAATTTATACGTTTATCGGGTGGGATATTCCAATGAATCCTACTGGTGTTATCCTGATTGGCTACCAGCCTTCGATAATGAGACCAGTCCTAAGATCTTCAATAAAATCGTGTTTGTTGCTCTTTATCTCCTGCCCTTACTGTTAATGGCTGTGTTGTACGCTGTTATTTGCTACAAGCTGTGGCAGAAATCTTATTTTGAGAATTCAGGAGCAGGAGGATGCAATCACGTCGATAGCTCAAAGAAGCGCGTCGTGAAAATGTTAATCACCATTGTAATCAGCTTCGGTTTATGCTGGCTTCCACTGCACGTCAGTCATTACTACATCAACTACGAGTTACATACTTATTTGTGCTGGCCACCGTGGTTAAAGCTGGGATCCTTTTGGCTCGGACATTCCAACTCGGCCCTGAACCCCTGTATTTACGTTTATTTCAACAAAACATTCCGTCGCGCTTTTATGGACGCACTCCACCTTACAAGGGGTAGGCAAGGCACTTTTACTCGTGCAACCGGGCAATATGAAACAAACTATAGTGCAGTAAAGCAAGATTCTTTAAAAGAAAACTCCTTATCCGCCATTCAGAAATCGTTGCGATGGCTGCGTGGTCGCGAGAGTTATCGTAGACTACGCGCTTGGTCGCAGCGCAGTTATTATCCTGGTAGCCCGAACATGAACGACAAATCGCTGTCGCAAGAAAACTCGAACGATGAGATAATAGTAGTGGAGAAGCTATCTGTTTTGTAGAACGAGCAAAGGTGAATTATATTTAATGCTGTACACACTTTTTTATATAAGAATCTACTTTGTAAAAATCACGAGGATCAGACTTCGGAAATTTTAAGAATTTTTTAAGAATCATACTTAGGCTCAATCACTTGACCCGCCGCACAAAAAATTCTTCTATAGTTTCTATGGAAAACTTAAATGTGTTTTGATCAATCAAAACTGACCATGCAAAAAAATACTATTCTATTTTTGTTTTCGTCTTCCGCCTGCAGAACATATTTTTCTTGCATTGTAAAGACTTACTTCAGCCCTTTCGATTTAGTGAAGTTTGAAATCATACAACTTTACATTCCCCTATTGGTTTCACTGCTACAACAAAATGAGGAACTATTTTAAAACTATTATCTAAGAGTAATATAAGGCTCAAAATTTCAAAATTCTAATAATCGCGAGTCAGTAAGTAAAAAAAGTACGATTCTTACAGAAAGAAAAGTTTGTACTCGAAACGTCAGCTCCTTGCACTACTTTTGGTGATGATCCTAAGATTTTCAACTTTGACTGGAATCACATATATACTGATCATGACCAGGCACAATTAGTGATGTGAGATACCAAGTATATTCAAAAACTGCTTTGCCAATTCAGTTTCAAAGCAGACTCACTATATTTTCGCCACAGTGACTCAGAGTTTTCAATGAGAAACTGCAGCCGGCCATTTCCACCACCTGCTAGAATAATTTCGCTGCCTTTTTTGTTAGCTAAATTACCGTATATTTTCGCACTTTCACCCCTACTTCAAGACTTACTAAAAGCCCTGCAGTGTTGCTCTCAAACGGAGGAAGAGTGGAAAATGCTGATAGTGCATGTTTTGCATCTAATAAAACCTTGTCTTAATTTACTATTTCACGCATGGCAAACCATGCATGTAATATTCTTGTAAGATATGGTGTATATTCACAGGTTGCCCAAGCTGGAAATGAGTCATATTAAAAATTTCCCATACAAAGTCTTACAAAATTTAGTCAAAATTTCATTAACAAAAAAATTGAAAATAAAGTTCACCTACCTTGCGTTCACCTTTTGTTTGTCTCTTGTGTGTATTTTGAGCACGATTGGAGGAGTTTTAGAGGGATTTTTTACGATCGTTCTTCCACTCTCTTAAAAGAAGTAAAGGCTGGAAACCTTAATTTGAAAACTTCCCCACGCTATACCCCATAATTCCCGTAATACAAACAAAATCGATTTAAAAGTCTGCATGCATATCCACGAATAAATGCCTTGTAAACCTATTGCCATCTCACATCAATCGGTTTACAAAAACCCGCTCAAAAGGACGATTTTTCCTCAAGTATTCCTGCACTTCTATCTTGAAGCGAGCCACACCGTTCGTTGATGTGACACAGGTCAACCGTTGTTTAGTAAGTTAGTGACCGCGCCGCAAAATTGTTCACCTAGGTACCCTGGCGGGTTTTGATTTTGTTGCGACGCGGTCACTAATTTACTAAACAATGGTTGACCCGTGTCACATCAACGAACGGTGTGGCTCGCTTCAAGATAGAAGTGCAGGAATACTTGAGGAAAAATCGTCTTTTTGAGCGGGTTTTTGCAAACCAATTGATGTGAGATGGCAATAGGTTTATAAGGCATATTTGTGGATATGCATGCAGACTTTTAAATCGATTTTGTTTGTATTACGGGAATTATGGTGTATAGCGTGGGGAAGGTTTCAAAACAAGGTTGCCAGCCTTTACTTCTTTTAATAGAGTGGAAGAACGGTCGCACAAAATCCCTCTAAAACACCTCCAATCGTGCCCAAAATACATTTCAATTTTGTTGTTAATGAATTTTAACTAAATTTTGTAAGACTTTGTATGGGAAATTTTTAACCGTCATAATCATTTGAAACATTATGCAAATTTAGCTTGGGCTGCCTGTGCTTTGATATATTATAAAAGCTTAAAGGTAAGAAACAATTTCCAAAGTCTCGTTTCTTTGTTTCTGCAAAAGGAAATCCAAATTAATGCTCGCATAAATGCTAGCACATGCATGCTAGTAGCTGTGTTTCAAGCCAACACAATACTAGGCACTAAAGGCTAATGTACACTTCCAACATGGCCTTAAGTTATAGCTACTATCATGCACAGACTATCTAATCTTATCTAAATAAGGTTTACTAATTGTTAAATATTCATAATCCAGACTTGTAGAGGATACCTACACTTTGGATGAGATAACTGAAATGCTAGATGGCCTTTGTGCTGTTGTGCGGGGAGAGGTGGAGTCTGAGCTTATAAACACTGCACATAAAAACACTCTCTTACTGAGGCAACTGTTCTGTCAAGCTGAAAAATGGCACTTGAAGTTACAAGCTGATATCTCAGAACTTGAGAACAGGTATTTGTGGAACTAGGTCCCATGTATATAGCATACTATATCCATTGCTATAGACTGCGTTTCGGCACAGATTGCACATTTTTACCTGCTGCTGATCAATGCAAATATATTATTCCCAGGGGTCAGCTTTTTTTGCATTGTTTTTATCGAGGTAAATGAAACCCTTGTGTTTCTAAATTTGTCCTGAAACTGAGAGCCTGGGTTCTAGTTTGAACAACACTTGACACTCTTACATCCAAAATCGTTTTTGCACTTGACTTTAGCAGAACTTTGAGAGTGTGGAAAACTAATCACCCTTAGCAGTTAAGTAGTCTTACTTCTTGTTTTACCTTCATTTCCTTAGGTACATCCTCAAAAGTTCTGCTAAACATAAATGATTTTAATACAAGTAGTTAAATTTTTACATAGTTGTGGAAAAGAATTTGAAAAACTGACATTTTAGACTGTAGTCCTTCGTTGGAGGAAGGACTTTGATTCACTTGGACGAAGGACTACAGTCTGAAGTGTCAGTTTTTAAAATTCTTTTTCACTACGGTGTTAAAATTTAACTACTTGTAATTATAAGCTGTTTCTGTAGAAATTAAGACAAAGTTGTGTTTTGATTGAGTATGCTTCAATTGGTTCCTTGGTTTTTGAGTTTTTTTTTTTCAAATTCTTTTTTAGTGACCCCTCCTATGGCCCAAATGTCCCCATTTTTCCAAAGCAAAGTCCATTTGTCCCACTTTACCTAATTTCTAGAAATGAACACTGTGCATCTGTATATAAATTTTGAGGGAAAAAAATCAGTTGAAGAGTGTCAGCAAGTAGCTAAAACAGGTTGTTTAATCCAGGGCCCTTGGAGGGGAAGGGCCTCCCATTTTTCTACAAAAAAATTTCAAAATGTATCGTAGGGCAAATTACTGTATGTTGTGCTTTAAAATACTTCCAGTACAGTAAAAACATTAAATTAAAAAGACATAAATGCATACACAATTGCAACAAGTAGATATCAGAACAGACACAGCTATAGCTACTCTTATTTATTTTGAAGAAAAGTAAAAGAAATCCATGCAGAAAACAAAATAATGACATTTAGTAAATCAAATGAAATAGCCTTGAAATTTCACGACGTGTATTGAATGCCACCTTCTTGGTGTACAAAACAACAACAACAAACCACGTGCTCAAGATTGAGGCAACAGTTGTTAATGATGACCCACTGAGCTCTAAACTGAACAAATTTTGGGACTATGAAACCCTGGGGATTCGTGAACGAGAAAACTTTCTATGATAATTTTGTGAAGATGTTAAGTTTGTTGGAGGGAAGAATGAAGTACGGTTACCCTTCAAAGAAGAGCACGAACTGCTCCCTGACAATTTCTCTCATTCTAAGTCAAGATTGAACTCTGTTGAAGAGGTTGAAATATCAACCTGACGTCTTCACACAGTATGATGGTGCCATTCAAGATCAGTTAAGCAAGGGAATTATTGAACCAGTAACTGTTGAAACTAGTCTCCCACCGATTGGAAAAGTTTATTATATTCCCCATCGTGAGGTGATTCGCACTGACAAAGAGGCAACCAAATTACGTGTAGTATATGATGCTAGTTCTCATGCTGAGAAAGATCTACCCAGACTTAATAACTGTTTGTATGCTGAATCACCGATGTCACCCTTCATCTATGACATTTTGCTGAGATTTCGTGCATATCGAACTGCATTGATTGAAAAAGCTTGAGAAAACCTTTTTGAATGTGAAAATACTTGAGAAAGCCTTTTTGAATGTGTCAGTGGCCCCTGCTGATCGGGACTACTCGCGTTTTCTCTGGATAAATAACACTGATAGTGATGAACCTGAACTTCGTGTGTACAAGTTTGCTCGAGTAGTATTCGGTGTCTCATCAAGTCCCTTCCTGCTGACTGCTACCATCCACTATCATTTGACACGCCCAGAAGTTGACAATGTGTTTGCAGAGGAGGTGTTGAACAGTCTTTACGTTGACGATTATGTTGGCGATTCTAGCGATGGCAACTCTGCCTTTAATAAGTACTAGGATCTGAAATTGTGTTTTCACAAGGCTGGTTTCAGCATGAGAAAGTGGGTGACAAATTCACATTAACTACAAGAGCGAATTGAGAAGACAGAAGGTCTCACTCCACAGGATGCCACTGGATCGCCTGTGCAACCCAACATTCAGGAAGATGATCAAACATATTCTGATAACTCTAGTTCCCATTCCACTGCAGCAGTGAAGGTACTGGGTCATGGGTGGGACACTGAAAAGGACTTTTTTGTGTTTGAGTTTGAACCCCTACCGCCCAACAGTCCTCTTAGTAAGAGATCAATTCTGAGTGCAGCTGCTAAGCTTTATGATCCCCTTGGACTTTTGGGACCAATTATTGTGCTGTTCAAGATTCTTTTTCAGGCAGTGTGCAAGTCGCAAGCAGCTTGGGATGATTCGTTAGACTCTGAGATTGAACGACAGTGGTTTGCACTGGTCACTGACTTGAGACAAACCAAGGCCATTACCATAGAGCGATACTACTTTAGTGATATTCCACTTGCTGACATAAGTACAATTCAAATTCATGGATTTTCTTATGCGTCAGAAGCAGCTTACGGTGCTGCTGTTTATCTGCGAGTAGAAACCAAGTCTAGAAATGTGTGTTGACCAAGCTAGTGACTTCAAAGTCTGGAGAGATACCAATCAAAGGTGAAACTATTCCACGTCTTTAGCCAATGGGAGTTGTTGTGCTAGCTAGATTTATTAACAGTGTTCTTAATGCTTTTAAAGGAACATTGAGGATTGATGAAACCTTCTGACTCTTAGTTCTAGGGATAAGTGTCTCTGAGGCGAATTTTTTGAATTAAACACCTTCTACACCTTTAATGATGTATGATTCATAAGCACCCCTCAGTTTTTGCTCTCTCAACCTTGGCTTGAATCTTTCATAACCTTTGAAAGCTCTTGATATGTTTTTCTTAACTCTAGAAGCTTTCTGTTTTACCTGCTTCTTTGAAGCTGGAGTAGGTAACTTTGATGAAACCCAATCCGTGAATTTTTCCACTGATTCAGTCACTGAATGTTTTGCTTTGTTGACAAGCTTCTTCAGTGACGTGAACTTCATGGAAATTTTAGATTGAATTGGCTTCTGCGGACCCATCACAGTTATGGAAACCTTCTCTGGGAGTTTCTCCGCATCATCTATAGCTGTGACAAGATCATCCTTTTGGAGATTCTTATAATTTGGAATACCATACACTTTCGCGATGGCTTTCAACTCTACAACCCGCAGGTTATCAAGAACGATATCCATGGATTGTAACGCGTTGAGAAGATCGGATTTACGCATGTTAGCATAACCCTTAATTCCATGCTCTCTACCAATAACTCTCAGAGAATTAACAGTAAGGGCATCCATCTTTTCACCTTATGACTTTATATCTGACATAAATAATCGTTGTCTCTAAAGCTTTTTCGATGGAAGACAATGAACCGCCGCCTGGTTAGCCCAGTTGGTAAGGCACCAGTCTGCTGTGCGAGAGGTCTCGGGCTCGATTCCCGGCCGGACCACCACTCAGGGTCTTAAAATAATTGAGGAGAAAGTGCTGCCTTTGCTCTAACATCTGCGAATGGTTAGACTTTCGCGTTTTCTCGGATAAGGACGTTAAACCGTAGGCCAAGGAGTAAGATCCTTGCAAAGGAACCTCGAGTCCTGTTATCTCTACTACTTGGAACCTCACTAGGTTCCTAAATGTTCTAAAAAAAAAAAAAAAAATGGTAGGAAAAAGCCTTAAAGGAAACAATTCTAATATATTGGGGATATCTTCATGTCCTCATGTAATGCGTTGAGTAGATCAAATTTTCGCATTTTTTTTTGGCACAATCCTTTATTCCATGACCTATAAAAGTAAGAGCATTCATTTTCATTTCACGATCGTGAAATGAAAAAGTGTCTCTTTCATTCATTATAAATAACCATACTTTCTCCTAGGATCACCGACGTTAAAATAAAGATACAACCCTTGTAAGAATAATTTTTCTGCTCTGTTTTTACAAAACACCCATCGTCCACGGATTTTTTGAATAAGTGAAGCATAAGCTAACAGCACCATGTTTTTATTCCATAATATGTTAAAATTATAACTGATTTCTGGGGAGGTGCAACTGTTTAATAGGTGTGAACCTGGGTGGAACAATTTTTTACAGACTTAATAAACCTATCATAAAGTCGAGGACCGACTTGGTGTATCATTCTTAATATGGCAACTTCACGTTTTACCCTCTCCATTGTTTTAGCGTTCACCTTTTGGACTTCTACACGTCTTTCTTCATAACACTTAAAACAGTATCCTTTTGCTGTATACCTCCTCTCCCTTTCCTATCAACTGAATTAGCTGTACTAACTTTTTTAGATGGTTGTGAATTACAACGTACCATGTACACAGCTCTTTCGATGTACTTTCAGTTCGATCTGAGCTGCATTCAACGCAATCACATGGGCGACCCCAATCACAATTAGGCATTCTTGTTTAAGATTTAAAATCTAAACCTCAATTAATTCAGGATTCCATCTTTATAAACAAATAATGCATAGTTAATGAAGTTGCTGCGCATGCAATACTGTGAGGTAATAAACCCAATTATTAGAAATCTCGATTCGATACTCCAATTTCATTTGCATGTCCCATAACTTTTCAAGACTGGGGTAAACCAAATAATTAGATACTTCGATTTGATATTTCATTTTATGTTTTAGCTTCATTTCCAAGTATTTGGTGTACGACAAAATATAATGTCCCAAAAAACCTTTCCCCAGGTACTTGGTGAATGACAAAAAAGAGTGTCCTAAAAATTTTCCATCCAGCTACTTAATTTTATTGGTGTTATGGTGTATGACAAAAAAAAAAAAGTCCCCGAAATTTTATTCAGATCCTTCGTGTATGACAAAATATGTCCCATAATGTTCTATCTGGGTACTTGGTGTATGAGATCAAGTAGTGTTCCCCATTATATTATCACCCAAGTACTTGGTTTATGACAACTTATAGTGTCCCCATGATATTATCACCCAGGTACTTGGTGTATGACAGCATATAGTGTCCCCCATATCAATATCACCCAGGTACTTGGTGTATGACAGGATAGAGTGTCCCATAATCTTATCATCCAGGTACTTGGTGTATGACAGGATATAGTGGCCCCCATTTTATTATCACCCAGGTACTTGGTGTATGACAACATATAGTGTCCCCCATTTTATTATCACCCAGGTACTTGGTGTATAACAACATATAGTGTCCCCATTCTATTATTGCCCAGGTACTTGGTGTATGACAACAAATAGTGTCCCCCAATATATTATCACCCAGGTACTTGGTGTAAGACAGCATATAGTGTCCCCCATTATAATATCACCCCGGTACTTGGTGTAAGACAGCATATAGTGTCCCCCATTATAATATCACCCAGGCACTTCGTGTATGACAGCATATAATGTCCTTATTATAATATCACCCAGGTACTTGGTGTATGTCAGCATATAGTGTCCCCCATTATAATATCATTCAGGTACTTGGTGTATGACAGCATATAGATGCCCAAATTATTATAACCCTGGTACTTGGTGTATGACATCATATAGTGTGCCCTATTATATTATAACCCAGGTACTTGGTGTGTGACAGCATATAATGTCCCCAGTGTTTTTTTGAGACATTATATGCTGTCATACACCAAGTACCTGGGTGATAATATAATGGGGACATTATATGCTGTCTTACACCAAGTACCCGGGTGATATTATAATGGGGGGCACTATATGCTGTCATACACCAAGTACCTGGGGGATAATATAATGGGGGACACTATATGCTGCCATACACCAAGTACCTGGGTGATAATATAATGGGGGACACTATATGCTGTCATACACCAAGTACCTCGGTGATATTATAATGGGGGACACTATATGCTGTCTTACACCAAGTACCTGGGTGATATTATAATGGGGGACACTATATGCTGTCATACACCAAGTACCTGAGGATAATATAATGGGGGGACACTATATGCTGTCATACACCAAGTACCTGGGTGATATTATAATGGGGGACACTATATGCTGTCATACACCAAGTACTTGGGTGATATTATAATGGGGACACTATATGCTGTCATACACCAAGTACTTGGGTGATAATATTTTGGGGACACTATATGCTGTCATACACTAAGTAGTTGGGCGAAAATGTTTTGGGGGACACTATATGCACTCATACACCAAGTACCCAGGTGATATAATAATGGGGACACTATATGCTGCCATACACCAAGTAGCTGGATGAGAATAATTTTCGGACACTATATGCTGTCATACACCAAGTACCTGTGTTATAAAATAACGGGTACACTATATGCTATCATACACCAAGTACCTGGGTGATAATATAATGGAGACACTATTTGCTGTCATACACTAAGTACCTGGGTAACAATATTATGGGGACACTATATGTTTCCATACACCAAGTACCTAAAAAATTTATGTGGCATTTTATTTTGTCATACACCAAGTGACTGGTGGAGCAATTAGTTCATAACTTTGCTTAAATGAAAAGCGAGGTTAGAACCTACACTCAACACTTCTAATAAAAGAAGTAAAATACAGCATGCATAATGTATAGATGGAGTAGATCATGCTGTTTGCTACTTTTCATATATATTACGGAATCCATCAACTCCTTAGTTGATTGAAAAGCAATAAATGGTAATAGTCAAGAATGCGTGTACGTGTGTGTTTGGTAAATTGTGCATTTATTGAATAAGAACTTGCAAAAACCCAGTTTGTATGCAGTTTACTTAAAATGAAAACAAAATACCATTTATAATGAGAAAAAACATAGTTTAGAAAAACCTTTTTTTTTCATTTCCTTTACTTATACTATTAATTGAATATTCTCATATTTATAATACGTTACGGTAACTAATTTTCGGCAGAAAGATAACCCCGCTATTCCCACGAAACGCATTTTTTTTAACTCTACACAACGGGAGACAACTTAACTCCAGCTAACGACTACTCTTAGTATACAATCTCACTCCAATTAACTGAATACTTCTCTACTCTTAATTATCTGACTATTAATAGGGATTATGATTGCTGAAAACTTTGATAGGTAGACTCCAAGAAGTGACGTAAACTTCAAAATGGCCTGGAGGGCTAACACTAACGCGAAACATTATTTCTCAATGGTGGAGTCATTTTTCTGGCTTTGACTGAACTTTTTTGAAAAGTAGCAAACAGGATGATCTACTCTATCTATACATTATGCAGCTGATGTTGATCTGGAGCAGGTGGCTGAGCTTGTTTGCTCACAAACATCCGAGGAGACTGGAGTTTGCACGATCTTTAAAGACACCTGACTCATCAATATACAGCTTGTTATAGCTCTGCTAAATCTTTGTTGTCGTTCCTACTAATGTTACCCATTCGGACTGTAAAATTTAGGAATGCCGACAGTACCAAACATGTGCCAGTAAGTAACCAGTAAGTGGTTACCAAGCATGGCTAGTGGTCGAACTTTTATGTGCTCCCGAACACTATGGCTTTTGTTGCTTGTTTCATCTCTATATATTACGGAAAATGGTCTCACAACTCTAAAGAAAAACGTTTATAGTAATCTCATCCAGATTGGTCGCTGGTCAAGAGATTTTTCTTCAAATTTTCAACATTTTGCTTCCCGTTTATACGTTCGCCATTTTATTATTACAACACGTGGCCGTAAAGGTTTCTTGAATTCTAGATTGAATTATTATGCCAACACCCCTAGTACGTTTAAAGAAATTAGATTACTTACCTCTGGTGACATTTCCTTAAATCCTGGATCCGATAAATGCTCGGTTTGCTGCAAGACTGTAGCTCGTCATCACAGAGCTTTCCGTTGTGATGACTGTAATGGTTGGTGCCACATTAAGTGTGGTAATAACATTAAACCAAAAGAATACGAGACTTACCAACAGTTGAACAATTTTAATTGGTTATGTCCAGCCTGTATTAATCCATAAATCCAAGGAATGGACTCAACCAATTTAATCTTAACTTCTTCTTTAATGCTTGACGAAGATCGATCTTTTTTTTTTGGAGAGGTATGTAATTTATTATCTAGCTAGAGGACGTGGATTTCTTAAAACAGCGCATCTTAATGTAAATGGCATTCTTACAAAAAGTAAATTACAAGAAGTACAACTGCTGCTAAGAAGTACGAAAATTGATGTGTTAGGAATCACTGAGAGCAAGCTAACAAGTAAAATCTCTGACACAGAACTTAATATAGATGGATACAACTTCATAAGAAAGGACAGAAATAGAGAAGATGGAGGAGGTGGTTGCTTATTGTATTACTTAGAAGATCTGCCAATTTCTGAATGTCCAATTTTTGCTCCAGAAGAAGATAATACAAAAACCATCTGGGTAGATGTTAAGTTTCATTCTCAACATTTGGCACTAGCAGAAATGTATAGACCTCCAAAAGACCTTTTATTTTTTGAAAAACTTGATAAACAGCTTCAACATGTAACTACTAGTAGAAAGAACATCCTTATTATGGGTGATTTAAATTCAGATATGTCTCCAACATTCCTAAAGAAACTGATTGTGGAAGGAAATTAAAGCAAATTTTGAGAAAACATGGTTTATCAAATGTCATCAAAAAATACACAAGAGTTACTGAAACCTCCAAAAGCATTATTGACTATTCATTATAAGTGATAAGTCTAAGGTAGAAAATGCAGGTGTATTTGACACAGGGATTGCCGATCACAAATTGAACTATGCAGTTCTACAATTATTTCATAAAAAACCGCCACCAGTCATCAGGAATGTAATAGAAATTGGAAAAATAGTAACATCAAAAATTTTAAAACAGCTTTATCACAAGTACCGTGTGGCATATATGCAACGTCTTCGATGATGTAGATGACAATTATTGGTTAACTGCATCAGTGTATAATTACATAGCACAGGAACATTTTAAGAAAAGGAAAGTCAAAATAAGGGTTAAATCTTTACCGTGGATTAATAGCAGGATAAGGAAACTTATGAACAAACGATATAAGCAATTTCGTAAAGCCCAAACAACAAACTTACCAGATGATTGGAAAGAATACAGAAAGTTAAGAAATAAAGTAAATAAAAAATTAAAGAATGCTGAGTCTAATTACTACTTAGAGATGTTAGAAAGTAAAAGAAATGGAAGCAAAGATTTCTTGAATTTGATAAAGAAAATTACTAAAAGAGAAGTCCCTTCTAAAAAGATTGGTCCAATTAAAAATAAAGAAGGAAGACTGTTATATGAGGATCATGAGAAAGCTGATGAAATGAATCATTATTTCTCTACTATTGGGGAAAAACTGGCTTATAGCCATCAACACATAAGTGAAAAATCTCTGTCCTATATATAGAGAGAGTTACTCCTACAATAAGTGATGTTAAATTTTCTGATGATGCATTTTTAAGGAAGTTGAAAAAAATAAATCCAAAGAAAACTCTTGGTGCAGATAATTGGACAGCTAAAGATATGAAAATTACAGCAGAGGAAATTACTAACTGCCTTACCAACATTAGTAAACTAAGTTTCCAAGATGGTAATTTTCCATCTCAGTGGAAAGTCGGTAAAGTAAAAGCTCTCTGGAAAACCGAAAATAAGCAAGATTGTATAAATTATAGACCTATTACTCTTTTGTCAATCCCAAGTAAGGTCACTGAATCGATTATATGCGATAATATTGATGAACATCTGAACACTGTAATTCATGAAAATCAGTGGGGCTACAGAAAAGGCATCTCAACAAACTCCTTACTCTTATACATAACTGAGCTTTGGAAAATGAATTTAGACAAGAAGAATGTTATTGGTGCTATTTTTATAGATTTTCGAAAAGCCTTTGATTCAGTTGATCACACAATTTTAAATTATAAAATGGATGCATCTGGCTTATATGGAAATCTGAAAAAATGGCTACAGAGTTATCTTACAAATAGACAACAATTTGTAGAAATCAATGGGAAAAAATCTGGTCTACACATTGTACCATATGGTGTTCCACAAGGATCACTTTTAGGCCCTAGACTTTTCTCAATTTATGTAAGTGATTTCCCTGAGAGCATAACTAATGGTGAACTTCATCTATATGCAGATGATACAACTGCCTTCGTCACAAGAAAAAATGAAGATGAAGCAATGTCTCTACTAAATATTTTATTTTCTGAGATCAGTCGATGGTGTACAAAGAATAAACTTACAGTACATCCTACTAAATGCAAAGTTATGATAATTTCAAGAAGGAATTTTATTGGACCTTTGCAAAATGTAAAATGGGAAAATACCACCTTGGACTATACTAATACAATCAAAGTCTTAGGAGTGATTATTGATAATAAGCTTTCATGGGAACCACATATCAAAGTTTTAATGAAATCATTAAATGTTCAATTAAAAACTCTCAAAAGAAAAGCTATTTACCACCACAGAAATTAGAAAGTATCTATTATAAGATGATCATACCATATGCAACTTATTGCATATCAGTTTGGGGAAGTTGCTCTACTTCTTTATTTGAAACTCTGGAATTGCTACACATAAAAGCTGCTAGAATTATACATAAAGTCCCACCTTCTTTAAATGATAATCATGTTTTAGGAAAAGTAAATTGGCAAGACTTGGGTTATATATATAAAAAAAGGATCGCCGTTGAAATGTTCAATATTATAAAATCTCAGGGAAATCACAGGCTGTCTTTTATGTTTAACTTGAAAGAGTCCAAAAGAAGAGGTAATGAAATAGAAATGAACAAAACTATTACAGAATTTGGAAGACAGTCTTTATTTTTCAGAGGTCCAGTTGTCTGGAACAATTTAGAGAAGAATGCAAAAAATTCTGAAAACATTAATATTTTTAAATCCATACTTAAAAAGTGTTCAAGATTAATAAAACTATATCATTTGCTATAAGGGAACTTTCAACAATCGCAATAAGAACATAGAAGATTTTATATATTTTTAGATTTGAATCTTACACAAAATGAATTTAAAGTTATATTTAGAGATTATTTAGAGTGTGCTATGATTATGATATTTTATTTTGTAAAAAAAAAATAATTTTCTGTTTGTTTTACTATACTCTGATCTTCAGGGTGAGGATATTTTGAGTAAATTATGTCATTCGTACTTTTAAAGGGCCATTAACTAATTACTACTATCAGGGTGGGAAATAAATTGAAGTTGCACTGCAGGAGGGAGGGAAAACGGTTTTAAAATGTGATATTTCAAATTCAGATTAAACTTTTTATTAGTATATTTTAACAATTGTTCGATAAGTATAGATTAATAGTGGCAGAATATTTAAAAAACCTCACGAAATACAAATCAAAGCCATGTATCACCGCTTCAGGAATCAGGATGACGATGGTTGTTCGTTTTAGAAACAGCAGAGAGTAAATACACTTCAGAAAAATTGCCTTAAGTAGTTAAGATGGCCAAAACACAGTTTTCACACATTTTAACGCTGCTCCCGCAAATTGATAACGTTGACACAGTTTTCCATCTTTTAATACTTAGTCGATGAAATGATACTAGTGTCAGCGGAAACCCAAAAGGTGAGACAGATATTTACATTCCTGTACATCTAGCAAAGCAGTACTGCATGGTCAGTGACGCAGTTGTTAAGTTGTGCTTTTGAGTTCAGTTCATTGCAAGGTCGCGAGTTGAGTCCCCGGCTCTGTCAAGAATAAAATCTTTGTGTGACCTGTTCTACCTAAGCTAACTCAGCTTTCTATCCTTCCAAGGTAAGTAAATGAGTACCATCGTCTGCTGGGAGCTAATCTGTCCCATCGAGGGACAGTCAAAGACTCTGCCTCTTCTGCTCAACACTACAGAAACCGGAGATAAGCGCCGGCTCCATGGGCCACTTGACTGGTAAAGGATTTGTATAATTAATTTATCCCAAGTTTTATGATATAGCAAATTATATATAATCTTATTCCTCATGCTGGAGTTTGAAGATTGGTGAATGTAAATTGAAGTTATTGCAAACATTTCTCAGTAAAGACTGAAAAGGACGGCGAAGACTGTCCAAAGTTTACTTATAGAGTTTTTCCGTACCGTTATAAAAGAAAAGTCCATAGAAATGACGTAGTTTTATGAAGGATGTGGTCCCACATTTACTCAGCAATCAAGTTTTTTAAATTGTTAAATGAGAACTGAAGCTATTTTGTGTTATCGACAAGGCCGAGGGTTCGTTGCTGCCTCTTTTATATATAGTTCCATTTCTCCGTTGCTTACGGGTTGTCCAAAGTTAAATTGCTAAAAGAAATTTGTGAGTTTTTCATTTTCTTCTTTAGCTACCATAATGGTAAAAATACTTTTATTTAGTGCAAGAAACTCACGACATTAACCGACAACTTTGGCGCCATTTCGTAAGCACGTAGGGTAGTTAATCGCAAGTAATGACGGGGAAAGCCGGGTAGAATACTACCCGTTGAATACTGTAGAATACGCAACGGCTTTCCAGGCCTCTGATTTGATTATTTTTTAGGTCATGGGATAAATTTTATTATTCAGATTGAATATTAAAAGGGTTAGAAACTGTTTCAGTTCTTGTTTTATTTTGTTGTATTGATAATTTCAAGTTCATTGTTTAGCCAGCAGTGGCTTTTAATCTGTAAACAAAACACGAAGTGAAACAGCTTCTAAGTGTTTTGTTTATAAATAACTGCATAACCAAGTAAAAACTGAAACAGTCTCTAACTCTTTTAATACTCAATCTGAGTTCACATCATTGCACATCCGCGATTCATAAATGACTTTACGAACTTGAAACAAAAATTTGAACAAATAACAATTTAATTGTGAGAGCGTAGTTCAAATAGAATAAAATAGAAATCACAAAAAAGCGATACATGAATAAAGCTTAAAACTTTCATAAATTTAATATACCGAAACTACGAAATATACCCAGCGAGAAACCTGTCCGATCCAGACATGTTTATAAGAAATTGATCGATTTTGTTCGCTTTATAAGAAAAGAAACATGAGTAAAGTAAAATGAATGGCTGGAAAACTGCGTTGAAATTAATTTGTCAGTGAACCAATATGAACAAGAGCTCGGACCAAGCCAGCAACTTCAACCGTATACAGCTTTTTCGTCCTTTTTGGGACTCGTCAGTAAGAACGCATTTTTGATTAAAATGAAAGCTGACCTTTAATTTCTGTAACTTAATTTGTGTTTTTATAAGATTAAGTTAGTTATAATTTCTGAAATTATACCTTCTTTTACTTCGGTTGATTTTGCGAGCTCGGTCCTTTTTCAATAACATATAAAACTTACGCGTTATCCCAAATAGAGCACGGTTAAGAAATCGACATCTAGTGCTAAATGTTGTGATCGATTTTGACCCTGAATCGCGCTCGCAAATTTTTTGTTTGGACATTTAACGTCTTATCTAAACATACGTAAAAATTACGTTACCGTAAATCCTCGATTAAGAGCCGCTCTTATTAAGTTGGTGGAACTAGGTGCGGTGCTTATTCGAGGTGCGGCGCTTATTCAAGGGCGGCGCTTATTAAGTTGGTGGACCTACTTGCGGCGCTTAATCGAAGTACGGTGCTTATTCGAGGATTTACGGTAATTTTAAGAGTGCAAATATTACCTTTTAGCAAATTAGTGATCTTCTTGCATTACCATGGCAACTCGCGCTTCTTCAGTAAGCTGTCGAACCCAGTTTAGAGGGTCATTTCGGCTCAGAATATATTTCTGACAATTCTCTTAGACATGACGTGTAAACCAATTTGAAATATTAATTAATGATAATCCAAGAGATTTTTATCTTCAACGATATAGATGTCGACGAATTTATCGAAAAAGAAAACATAAACTCAAAACGGAAGAATGGATTCAAGCAGTTGGCGCTTGTGAGCTCATTCATTTTCAAAGAGAACTATGACGAAAATTACGGGCTTTAAGAAATACCTGGTCAAGAAATCGATTCATATATAATCAAAGCTTTTTAGTTATGAATAAATGGAACAATTGCGAATATGAGCCAATAACTCTACGCGGATCCATTTCTTTTACCACAAAAAGTGTTGATATACAGTAAATCAGTTATTCAGGCTAGTTTGTTTCAATGGCAATCATATTATTGGAGAAACATTCAGTTTTTATATTTCCATCAAATGACATGAAAGTATATTAAATTAAATTAAATTAATTTCATTCTATACTTTCATCACATCATCTTTGGCATTCAGTACATGGATAACGGAACGCTCCAAAACAAAGAACCTCCACAGGTTTGGTGTATTCCGGATGGCCGCGAAAGCAGCCAGAGCGGAAATAGTCAGGAACATAAAATATTTCTTCAGTTCTGCTATTTATATACTTGCAGTCGGTACTTTTTCATATTTCAATTACATTTTTTACATAAATTCGTGGTATATAATAAACAGAATAATGCATAGTGCCTTGGAGAGCCATACTTCGCTGCATGTACTAAATACAAGTCCGATAATCCTATTTAAAAAGCAACTTTCGTTCACTGTAAAAAATCCGCGCCTGCAATTGGTCAAAATCGATCCCGTGATTTCGGTCTATCTGTCACTAACCGACAAGGCAGTGCATAAAAAAATCATATACCTATGGCGGATTTTTCCCTGGCTACTATTTTAGCGCGACGACCGCATGCCACATGTATTTTTTTCGAATCCTTTTCAAAAGAAACGCAAAAGCGACGAATCCTAAGAATCCGGATTCAGATTAATCCATTGAATCCTCGTTGCGAGTAGATTCATTGGATTCATAATCCTTTTTTGGATTTTACCAAAGAAACGAAAAATCCTTTTTTGGATTCAGAATCCGGATTAGGATTTTTCCCAAAGAAATGCACCCTGAGATTCATTCGTCTTGCTCATATTAAGCATTTACTTACTTTCTATGTTTTACGTTACGATTACGTTCGACTTCTATTTTAACTTGTAAACAGCTGCACAAAACTTTAACAAAAACTTAAAGGTTTAATGGTTAAAGATGATTAAAGAAAATGTCTAGAAGCCCTTAAAAACTTCTACAATAAAAAAAGCAAAGAATTAGGAAGTGTTTTCTGAATCATTTCCTCCCTTTTAGAATTGATATCACTTTTTACTTTTTGTTAGAGTTTTATAATGTAAATAGTTTTGTTAACGATATTATATATTAAATTAAATGTTTAGATATTAATTTGATTATGTATTGATTTTTTTTTGCTATCAACTTTAGTTCGAGGTACTGCAGCAAGAAGTCAATTAAGCCGGAAGGATAAATTCTTTTATCTCACCCAAACGAAATATTGCATTTGTTGCGCTAATTTTGAAGTGATTTATCGAAAAACTAAAACTTACAATGACAGCAGTGAATACCAGCGGAGTTTTCAACCTGGGAAAGTCTTTGTGTTGTTTGACATCTTTAGTGAAGGAACCAACCCACTGAGGTTCTACATGGTTTTCCTGGCTCATTCCTTCCTTTTTAATTGTTGCAATCTGTCGACAAAAAAAAATCAAAGATCTGTCAAGTTAAAATGAAATTAGGTCACGAACTTTCTTTGGCATTGCCTATCAGATTGGGAACTGACTTTTATAGACTTGGTGTCTGGCTGAAAAACAACCGGAAGTAATAAATAAATATTCTATTATTTCGTTCAAAAGTAAAAGCAATAGCACAAAAATTGCCTCGTTTGACATCAGCTTTATACCATTGCTGTCTGAAATGTTTCTTGTTTGTTCAATATACCACAAGATAAAAAAGTAACAAAAATTAAAAATAGATAGCAAAATATATTACCTTGACAATGTCATCTTTTCTAATATTGACAAAGTCTAATCCAGATGTGATTCGCCGTTCGCCTGTATTTTGATTAAAAGCTACTTCTCCAGTTAAGCCTTTGTTGTAATGTGCCTGTTAGGTAAAAATGCCCGCGGTCAATTTAGGTCGCCAGTGAAATGATTTGTTTTAAAACTTGATAAGGCTTCTAAAGTAAACAAAGTCAGATTATCCTTTTAGGCCTGCACATGCATTTTCTAAAAGATTTTAAAGTTATAAATATATTTGGGTGGCATGCTGTTTATAAACTATGCAGTTTTTGTAAAACTTCTATTGCAGTTTATTTGGAAGAATTTTAAGTACCTGCCTTATCATCAGTAAAGGCTCATTTTGAAAAGTGTTTTTAGATTATATAGCCTTTGCCAAGCTAGAACACGTTCGGTTAAGAGATAGAAAGTGTAGACAAAGCTATAGAATGTTTCTAAAGTAGTACTGAGGGGTGGTACGGTGCACAACGAATCTGTAGATTTAACATACAATCTCTAACTTCTAGCGAAAAGCAATATATGCGAGAACATCAGCAGACCAGGTGTCTATATTTAAAATCTTAGCAAAAATAAAGCTATTGGCTTAAAAATAGTTAAAGAGATCTTTTGACGACATACATTTTTGATGCTTTCGAAGAGCTTTTTCCCAGTTTCTCGTTCACGTTGAAGTACGTTTGACAGTAAATAAACCACATCCCTAATGGTTGCGTATTGTGTCTAGAAAGAAAGTTGAAATATAAAAATAGATTTTTTTCCACATTCAATTCACAAAGATTTATCTAAAGTTAAAAATACATGCTTTTCATGGGCTGAAAAAAAACGCAGTTTTTTTGTAACTTCATCTGCGTATTTACGAAGGAACAAATAAATTGAAGCAAAAAGCGTTTGAGATTGACTAAGGACCGTCCACGTGCCTCCCAAATAACCTACCAAATTCCCATATAACCCACCCTAATCCCATATAACCCACCCTAATCCCATATAACCCACACTAATCCCATATAACCCACCCTAATCCCATATAACCCACCCTAATCCCATATAACCCAACCTATTTCCATATAACCCACCACGTTCCAATATTACCCGCCATATTCCAATATTACCAACCACATAATTTTTTATTCCTATATAACCCACCATATTCCCATTTATTTATTCGTTTATTTATTTATTTGTTTATTTACTTATTGATCTATTTATTTATAACAATATTTTATCAGGATGCTCTCTCAATAAGTGATTTTCAGAGAGGTCCTCAGTTAAAAACATGTTACAAATATCAATTAAAACTAAAAATAAACTAAAAAATTTTCAAATTTAACAATTAAATGCTATATTAACAATACGTATTTACAATGTCTAACTAATTAATTCTAAATGTAAAATATATAAGTTAACACGGAGTCTGATAAAAATTATTACCCACCGGAGAAGTTGTTGTTCCTAAACCTTCCACTAGATTTCTAGCTTCTTTTTCATCCGTTAAGTGCATTCTCAGGCCAGTCATTCCCCAGAGAGACATGTAGGTCTTGTTTACTCCCCATGTATCCTATGTGACAGAGGCAGAACGAGCTTAAGTTACAAAATCTTATCCGCTTAGCTAGCACTACTGACAAATGAGAAAAGCCCTGTTAATGAGTCACTGGAATTGAGAAAGGAATTAGCTTTTCAGGCCAAAAAACATGTTTCCATAGCGAGAACAACATAATTTATTACACATTCATTTGCGGTAGCTATTTGTTATCCTTATCAGTTTCAAGAAATAGTAAGCATTCAAAGTAAAATGGTCCAATCTTTTCGCACAAATATTCGAATCTCGGCAAAGCCGGCAACGAACTGGGGACCTTGTGGTTAGAAGGCAGAGATCTTATTTGTATGACCTTCTTTTTCGCCTAAGCTAATTCAGCTTTCCATTCTTCCAGGGTGAGGTAAATGAGTACCAACATCTGCTGGGAGCTAAACTGCGATGGATTAGTGTCCCATCCAGGGGGAGTTAAAGACTCTCATCCACTTAACAGTACAGAAACCGGAGATAAGCACCGGGCTTGTAAAGAATTTAGCTTTATAAAATCTTTTAAACATTCTCATAATTTGTTCTGTTCTGTTATGTCATTTGTGACGCTCACACGGTTCCCACCTTCTTATAGATAAAAAGTAAGATATCGTTTTGTTGTCTGTTCATTTATGGACGATCTTTTTAAATCCGTAAATCAAAATAAAAAGTCGAAAATAGTGAAAACACAATCAAAAGATAATTAAATCTTTGTATACAATTCCCTTTTTAATTCCTTGGTAAAAAAAAAACCCAGTACACCTTCTAGTCGAAAACTTATCAATACCTAAAACAACGAGATAACGTTACCTCATATGGAAAACTTTCGCTGTGTTTTTTTTTCTTGTACAATTTATGATTTTTTAAGTTTAATTCATCTATCTTTTCATGTTGACAATTTCTCACTCGAAGATAGAACTCGTATCTTTTTGTTTGAGTAATTATAATACCCTCAATTTAGCTCTAATACTCATATTTGTTTACTGACAAATTGATCAACTAACCACATCTGAAGCAATCCATTTATATTCTTCGTCGTATATTCCAACAGATAATGCCTAAAAGTTTCAAAAGTTTGAAACAGTCAGTGTAAAAAACTGTTGGGATGTATTAATAATATTACTTTTCTTAATAATAATAAAGTAATAGCACCTACAAACGCCTGTAATAACAGCACCGTTATCAAAAATGAAAGCAAAAAAAACAACCAATAGGTCATCTGACAAACCGCCTCTAAAGTCATTGGACCTTAATTCTGAGATACGCAGCATTAGCAACCATAATTCGTTCAATAAAACATTCATTATTGTGTGAATAAAATTGCTATTTGAACTGTGCTTTATCGACAGGGGGAAACCAGCTTCAAACGTTTCGGTTTCCAGCTGTGCAGATCGGTTCGGTTAGGAACTAGCTACAAAGTGGCTTTGCTTTCTCAAACCGAAACGGCAAGCTGTGACGTGCTAAGTTCTGTGTAGCTAAACTTCAGCGTTTAAAGAATTGTCAACCCTCTACTTGGTGGAGAGAGGTGAATAGAATCTGCGGAATGACTCCGGCCTCAAGCAGGTTCCTCCAACATCTTGAGGGGGTCGCATGTACAGCCAAGTATGAAAAAGAACTAACAATATCATTAACGCATCCGTACTTGCCCCTATTTGACCTACTTTCCAACTTCACTGCCCATGCACCGTCTGCTCCTGCACTACAGGTTACCACAATCACAGTGATTTGAGTAACTCTCGACGGTGAACCTTTCTAAAGCGCATGGGCACGATAACATCCCGAATGATTGGCTATTGAGAAAAAAGGCAGACCTCCTCTTCCTTTCGATGAGCAACACACTGAACTGTTCATATCGTGAGTACCGTCTCCCACAATCATGTTGTACTAGTGCCCATAAAGAAACCCGTTACGGACATGAATAAACACCTACGCCCGATTTAACTCACACCTGTTTTATCTAAGATCGCCGAGGATTTTGTTGTAGAAGGATTTATAAAACCAGCAGTAACGGCAAAAATCGACAATAATCAGTACGGTACAGTGCCAAAATCCTCGACCACATAGGCCCTGATAAGCAAGTTACACGCATGGTCCAAGCACACTAATAGAAACGGTGCTGTAGTAAGAGTAGTCTTATTCGATTTCAGAAAGGCTTTCGACCTGATCGACCACGGGATCATCGCTAAAAAGCTTGAGGGGTTAGACCTACCGCCAGGTATTGTAAGTTGGGTTATCGACTTCTTGAAAACTCGGAAACAGCGTGCCAAGCTTGACCAACACTGCTTTTCCGAATAGAGCGCCGAGTACTAGCCGGCGTACCGCAAGGAACAAAGCTGGGGCCGTGGCTGTTCTTAGTCATGATCGACGACGAAAAACATTGATAACTTAGATATATGGAAGACCATGGAAATTTGCTGATAATACAGCAATGGCGGAACCTGTGCAAAGAGATGGAGAAATGACGATCCAAGAATCTGTCACGAACTCGTAAAAAAAGCTCAGTTAAATAAACTTCAGTTGAACAAATCTAAAATATGCAAAGAGCATCTCATTCGACAAGTCAAAGCCAGCTTTTTTTGGCCCAATTCTCATTAACGAGCAGCCCTTACGAGATTTTGAAATCAGCTAAACTCTTAGGTATGAAAATTTGCTCTGATCTTAAATAGAACATTCACATAACGGAAGTAATGAAAAAATGTGCCCCGAGGTTCTACTTCATCCGAAAGACTAAAACAGCAAATCTACCAACCAACAAATTGCTGACATTGTAACTTTAGCGCATTTGTCCAGTCGCGGAATACGGATGCCATGCATTTCACCCTGCCTTACCCCAGTATCCATCACAAGATCTGGGAAGAATCCAGAAGCGGGCGCTTAAAATCATTAACCAAGGATCATCATACTCTGAAGGAGAGAAGGCAATTACTGTGCCAAAAATTTTTTAATAATGTTGTAAATGCTAAAGGACACGAACTTTATATTATTTTACCAAGGCGCAACACATCTCCGATCAAGTCTAGAGCAGGCTCGCCAGAGTGAATTCCCAAATAAAGATATTTTCTCATCTTAGTTTTAACTTTTTTGCATCATTGCTTTCTTTTTGTATTTTCCCTGACTCAGTAAGGAAGATCCCTGAGGGCCAGTCGCGAAGCCATTGGCTTGATTCCCGTTTTTTTTGGGAAAGTTGAAATATTGTACAACATTCTTTCCCAGCCCGTCCCACTCTTCTAATGGGGGTATTGAAAGTGAGCACTTGTCTGTCGTTAAAAACCGGAATTTGTTATAAACTTGAAAACTACGTATAGAAGCTTTCGCAAATACAGTAAGACAACAGCATCTCATCCACAATCTTACATTTCTTCAGACAAAAACCTGCTTCATATGTTAAATTGTCATTCTTACCTCGTACATTACACCGGCCATGTCATTACTAGCACAGATCAAGACAACGTTCTTGATTCGGGTCGTGAGAAGAATCTTCAAAGCATTTCGAGTGTTTTCTTTGTCATCCAAGCGTAGTGCGGGAATCATTGTTATTTTGTAAGCATTTTCCAGAGTGCTAAGCGTTTGAAACATATTGGCTAGTTTTCCTTGGCGAGCTGACAAAATTAAATGAAGGGGAATGAAGGTACTCAGTTTGATTAACTTAACTTTCAATCATAACTCTTAGATGTTTTATTTTTATCTAATGCGTATGTATAATCCATACTGGAAGGGGTACCCGGCAAAGTGTTTGACAGGAGTTTGACTATTTATTCAAACAAAAAGAAAAAAAAAGGAAACCTCTCCGAGATCTGATTGATGTCCGTCAAGAACTTTGAAGGAACAAGATAACTTTCAATAATGTGAAAGAGCTCAATTACTATATGTTCAATTCTGAGTTTTAAAAAAAATATTCCGGGAAAATTTGATTTGCATAATATTGACGACATATCAAGTTTAAACTGTTGAGTTCTAAGTTTTTATTGATAGCAAACAGTTTTTATTGTTAATTTATTCTTTTTCTCCAAACGCGCGACACTTAACTTCTAACTCTTTAAGTTAAAACGCAGTTCGTTTTTTGTCCCATTTTTGTAATCAGCTTTCATTGATTATGTACAGTTTCAGTTTCAGTTTATTGTATTTTTGTAGCACAAATATATACATGTACAAAGTGATTAAAATTACTTTTTAAGGAGGCAAAGGAAGCCCACAACTGAAACGAAGAGGCTTATACGGAGGTGGGCTCCCTTCAATGCTCAGGCTGTAGAAGAAGTCTGAATGGAAATGAAGATACTCTACGGTTGGACACTCCAATTAAGACCCTTTAATAAGCAATCTTTGTTCACTTTAAAAAATCCGAGCGCACAATTCGTCAAAATTGATCACGTGATTTCGGTTTATTTGTAACTAAACCGGTACGATCGAGGGATTATAAACTATAACCTTCGTTTCTTGGTTTAAACCTACGGCTTGAAATTGGCCGAGTCTTCAATAAATCTAAACCACTGAACATAAAAATTAAATGATTTTTATTGAGCTTTTACTCCAGTGAAAGTTGTTATTTATCACAGCATACACGCACGTGAATTGGCGGATTTTCGGCGCACGTCTAAAAATTTTCCCGGGTTTTAAACGAGTTTGAAGTTTGGGTTTCTTGTAAAGCAGATTGCAACATTTTTTTATCAGTTTTTCTGCTTATTTTTTTTTTTTAATGAGATTCAAACCTCAGCCAGATTTACTAAATTCCGGATTTACAATCATTCAAGTTCGTTTAATAAGCCATATATCACGACTTGCATTGCACTGAACTCAGATTGCAAATTAAAAGTCAATGACTTTCAGTTCGTGTTTACAAATACACCCACGCGCTAACGACACAATGAATTCGAAAATGTTCATAATGCACGAGCGAATCCAGTCATTAACCCTTAAATAATGTTAGTCTCAAATAACAAACCCTTTGTAACAGCAACATTTTGGAACAATATTCGAGCCTTCGCCGAAAATCCACATTTTTCATAAACAAAGGAGCATTCATTCTAGCCACAATATTTTTCCCTTTTATCAAAACATCTTTTTTACTTGGTTATAATGTTTGTTCCATATAATTAGAAAGTATTCTTACTCCAGATCCTAGGCCTCCTATCCTAAGCAAACTATGTTTTCATCCATTTGTTTGTTTGTTTGCTTTGGTTCTACGGACTGATATACTTAAACCCAATCCCAAAACTATATGTACTTAAATTCCAATTGCGTTTATTTCAGAAATCTAGATTACTAAATAACATGTGCTTACCATCATAAATAACAGCGACAGTTTTTAACTCATAAAAAGAAACCAACTTAAAGAGCGCTTTAGAGATTGTCTTTGGAGATGGCATCATGGACAAGGTCATGTTGTAAGGTACGTCAGTTCTTATTGCGTTTATCTTTAACAGAGGAACACCGATCATGGAGCTCAACGCATACACTTGATCATTACTCGTGCCAAGGTCAAACAAACAGTCAACATTCCTAAATTTCTTTGACACTTCTAAAGGCAAAAAAGTATTTTTAATCCTAAAGAAATACTTAATCCAAAACCAAGTATAACATTTAAAATCTTAAATATAATATTTAAAGCATTAAATTGTCGGCAATTATAGTTATACAGATTAGTTGTAACAAAAAAAAGAAGAGAGCACTGACATTTCGGAATGAATCATCACTCGAAAATGGACTAAAGTCCGAAACTCCAGTGTTCATTTTTGTTTTCTGCAGTGCACAAATTAAAAAATCTATCTACACCTGTTTCTTAATCATTACTACAGATTATAGTTTATTTTAATTCGCTCGAGCATTTGTTATAACTAGTTATCGGTTGTTTTTACACGTGGTCCT
>JANCMA020047935.1:0-16213 GCA_024336925.2 Zoanthus solanderi | reverse complement strand
ATCCGCATTGTCCTCGTTGACCGTACCATAGATATTATCCAGATAGGATACGGAGTGGGCATAGGCAATACGCTCCAGATTGCCGGCATAGGTGGACAGAGAATAGCCGGTGGATTTATGAATATCACTGCTGACATATTCCCCGTTTTCCTCCACGTAATAAGCGTAGGTGGGGGACATGACAATGATCCGGATATGCGGAAAGGTGCTGCACAGCAGATCCAGGATGTCCTCGCCGATCGGTTCCACCAAAGGCCAGCTTCGATGTCGAGCAAGCAAATCTGCAATACCAGTAGTAGCAATTTCAGGGACCTTCAGCTGGAAATCCTGCTTACGAATTGATTGACGCTCTTGGGGTGGTCGATTGCTTTATAGAACGCCAGACGGTACGGAAACGTGACTCTCGATTAAAACGCAGACTCTTTCTCACTGTACCTTGCTACAACTATTTTCAAGTCAGTGGCTATTACATTTTCAGAGTGAAGTAAAATTGGTGGAAAATCGCAGGTTCTACCAATGTTTTACGTGTCTGTCTTATTATTTTGTTCGCTTTCATTGTATGTCATCTCGTGAGCTTTCAATAGTTGTTCCTTCTTAAGGTGAAAAAATCTTATCCTCTGAGCTCGAGCTTTCACTCACAACGCTTTGATTTTTGTGCTGTCGAAACCTGTTTCCCTTTGTTATAGAAAAACGAAAAATGAGTATGGAAGTTCAAATTTTGTTATACTTTTTTTAAAGATACGGTTGCCACTTATTGTTACATTCATTTAATTCCCTTTGTATACGTAATACAAGTTGGCATGTGAAAAATACCTTTATATAAAACGTTAACAGGATTCTATATTAGACTGTGAAAACTGGACAGAGCAAAACATTGTTGTAAGAGTTTTCATTGCATGGTTTGAAATTTTTATAGCTCTTTTTGTAAATTGACTCAAATTTGTGATCAGTTTCTATATCACTGATTCCCCATCTGTTTCACCCGATTTCACACGATTACACATTAGTGCACAATATTTTTAAACAAATTGTATTAAAAATTATATTCAATTAATATCAATATAGTCGGTGAATTCCATGCCATACTTCGTACCAAGTCCAAACTCATACCTGACTTGCTGTTACTGCAGTAGCCAACCTTCTCACCGTAAATGCGACAGAAAACTGCAATCATTAGGAAAATAGATTGATTCTTTTTTCTTTCCATGCTATAAGTTTTTTTACTGGAAAAAAACTCAACAGCAAAGGATTAAGTTTTTTAAAGTTACAAGTTATTCCCGACCGGACTAAGACTCAGGGTCTTAAAATACTTGAGGAGGTGCTGCCTTTGTTCTTATATCTGCAAACAGTTAAATTTTAATTTTACGTCTTGTTGGATAAGGATGTTAAACCGTAGGCCCTCAGAGACTTGTGTGTTTATGTGTGTTTGTTGTCTGTCTTGTAAAGGGTCTCCATCCATCTTCGTCTTAGAGTGGAATAGAAGGTGTCCTCAATTAGTAGGCCTTTGGCCAGCTAGAAATGACTTGACACCTACGTACATAAACTAAAAGGCATTTTTATTATCTTAAATATATCAATTATCAGTAGAAAACCAATATTTATCTAACAATAACAATATTATATTCTTTTTTGATATAATTATCATCATCATTTGACTTTTGTTAAGATCTTTGGTGGTAGTTTGATCTTTCAGACATGCATGACCTGCTTCAGCAATTCAGCGTTCAGGCCGGTGTCTCTCGTTCCACTGCATATGTTAAGGGTCTAGAATCTCTTTTTTGGTAACTGAGATACTCTTCAAGGATAGACCTCATTGAAAATTGGTGACAGTGTCCGCAAACCTGGCTCTCCTTTATGAAACGGTTTTAGTGATTGTTGGATTGTCATATGCATATGAAAGTAGCGGGTGTCAGCTCGTCAGAAATCTTGAGTTAAATCCTTAAAGCAGATTGGTCTTGGCGTAGCATAAGCTTTTTATGACCCTTAAAAGAGACCATTTTAAACACATACAAAGTGATTGTCAGATTTTTCCACAGTCCAAAAGGAAGATGGCGTGTCGGCGGGGGAGTCAGTGTTTCTGTAAAAATTGAAATGGAAGCAACTCGAAGCTCGATCACGGAATTATTAAAAGGACGAAATCTTGAAACTAGGTGCAGTGTCGGGACATATTAGCAATTTACATTTTTATAATTCTTCACATGCAACCCTAAAGGAGATATCCACGGCTAAAACATAATGGCGTTTTGCCCAGACACCAAAATGTATACCCCTGCTAGGCAATACGACAAGAATCCCATTCACTTGCGATTTTCCCCAGGTAACGTCACCACAGATGTCTTATTACTATAACAATCTTTACTGATAATAAAGCTAAGTGAGTGTTTTTTACTTTATCTTATACGTTAGGTTTCAGTTATTAACAAAATTGTTCTTTAAACAACTGTTGCAAAACTGCTAGGTTCCAATTTTTTTTTTTTTTTTTTTGCCAAAACTGGTTTGAAAGTTTTCTAGAGTAGCTGCTAGCGTATAACAAAGTTTAGTGTTTCTAGCCATTCAAGATTCTTGACAAGTTCCTTACCTGGCCTGTAAAGTGACGTGATAAATACCACAAAATGAAGCCACACTTTCATGTTGTTTTGATACATTGAAAGATTAATCTGTAGTGTAGAGAAACAAGAAGGAATGTAGATAGCACCGAAGCAAATGTCAGCCATCTCCAAACAGACAAACGCCTTCATCCAAAAATATCATTCGAGCTCAAGTATTGATAGCACAAACGTGCTAGTAGCTAACTTGAAGCCACTATATTGGGCACTATGGCCACGTTGGTAACGGACTTTACCCCTTTAAACTAACATATACGCACAGTTGTTTAATTCGTGTAGTAGAACACCAGGGATTACCCCTGAGTGGGTTATCTGCCTTCGCCAGATCTTATTAGCAGCTGTTTTGAGATTTCATCAGCATGGACATATAGCTAGCAAACAGATTCAGGTTCCCAAAACGAACATAAGTAATGGTAAAAGCGCAATGCTTGTTGGATGTGGCTATAAAAATGAACTCAAGTATAGATAGCATAGTAATTCAAAGGGGTAAAACCCACTACCAACGTGGCTATAGTGTCCAAAATAGTAGCTTCATATTAGCTACTGGGACGTTTGTGCTATCTATACTTGAGTTCATCTTTGTAGCCACGTCCCACAAGCTTTGCGCTTTCACCATAACATTCGAGCAACGATTAACAATTGACAAACACAGCGTTTGTAATAGTTTAAGATTATTCATGATCAGTGTAAGAATAAGTAACGAATATAATATTAAAGCAATTAAACATACACGGGTTTTACTGCGATTTATTAACTCAACATTTTTTTCTTTAACTTTTTACCGATGGTTTTGCATTTTTTTTTTCAAAAACCAAAAAGCCAGAAAAATGTTTTTTCTAAAGACATTCAAAGATGCATTCAAATGTCAAGCACTTTACTTTAACTATAATTTTTCACTAAGGCTAATATTTTTTTTTTTTACAAATAGCTGATCTTGGTATTAAGTATACTGAGTAAATGCCAAACTTGAAAAATTAAAATAATTGTTTATTTTTTTGTCCCGCCAGGTTACGTCTATGCTACTGGTGAATGTCGCTTCATGGTGCTACATGTAGCATCTACTAGTGCTGGAAATGCTGTGAAAGCATTTAGAGAGTCACTAATTAGGATTTGCAAAGGGCACACTTTCAGCCACTGTCTGCCATATTGCAATTCTCAGTGGACCCTTTCACACGTGTGACGTCTTAAACTCGCTGTGTAAAATGTGGCATTTCTTCGATATTACCTAACTTTTATAATTTTGAGAATGTTTTGTAGATCAAAACCTGGAGAAAAAGACAATAATAATGTTGTTTTTTTTATCGTGCATGCAAGGTATTTCCTCCCCACCAAATGTTGTCCAACCCGCCTCCTTCCCTTAGAAAAACAGAAGACTTTTTGGAAAAATTGCTTCCATGAAATCGAAATCTTTATGTGCTTTAAATGAATTAACAGAGCATTTACTTAAAAATAATTCGTTACCTTTTCAGGAAGTCCTACTGTAACAACACCAGTCTCTAAAATCAAGATCGTCGTCTATCCCAGTCAAATATTCGAGGCCAACATATATTTGCCTTATAGAAACAGGCGTACGTCTTTGAGATTGCCTTATTTACTTTTAGTTAGATCCATTTTAAAACTACTATTGTTTTCTTAAATTTCATTGGTTGTCAACATTATTTCAGCTGTTATAAAATAATCACTGTAGTCTCAGTGTTATTGCACCCTTTGAGTCAGTTTTTACGCCTTTTTAGTCTGTATTTACCAGCCAATCACAAAAACGATAGTGTAACAATATAAACTACTTATAACTGCTTAGAAAAAAATGATACGGCACATGTGGTCTTTCAAGCTTTTTTTTTTACTTAACCTTACTGTAAATAAGTAAAGAAAGACAGACGATTCTTTCGTTCAAAAAGTAAAATAAGATTAATTAATTGGTACTTGGATTTCAGGTCATGCAAGTTTATCTGAAACAAGAGGCTCATTAAGCCTTTACTCGTGGTACGCGTGGGACCGGGGGCAAATCCCAAATATGGCAGTCACTGGACCGAATCGCTAATCGCGATATGAAGAAAAAAGAAAAAAGAAAAAGAAATCGAACCCAAACGTTGACTCGTGGTACCACGAGTAAAAAGTGCCAGGTCGGGGAATGAATAACAAAACTGGTATTTTTAAGACTATAAGTTTTGACAGTTTTTGAGATGCTAAGCTATCCTTTACTAGGTTTCTGTAGTGTTAAACGGATGAGAGTCCGACTTTCCCTGGACGGGACACTAATCCATCGCAGGTTAGCTCCCAGCAGACTATGGATGGAAAGCTAAATTTGCTTAGGCGGAAAAGAAGTCCCAATGCCGGGATCGAACTGGGGACCTGGTAATCTCAACAACCAATGCCCGCTAGCTCGTGCAAAATAGTCACGTAACTACAGGATAACTTTTTGTGAATGCTAATGGTTGGTGTTTCATCAACGATTTCAAATACGGCATTAGTAAAGTAACGTTGTAAATACAACATAATTTTTTGAAACCTTAAGCTTAATTAATAAGGAAAACAACTGTTGCAACGTTTCGACATCGTCCGAAGTCATCAAGCAAGGTGAATTTTATTGTGACAGAGCATAAATTATATACGATGTCGAAACGTTGCAACAAGTTGTTCGCGTTTGTTTTATTAATTTTGTATCAAAGTCAAGACTTAAACTTAATCCCATAGTTTTGAATGAAACTTATTAAAAGTAACAAACTGTGCGTAAGGCTGAAACCAAGTCGGTTTTAATAATGTAAAGACAATATAATGTTGAGAGATATAATTACAGGATTTAATGGAGCCGAAACCAATTGTAGAATTGTACACAATTTAGGCATCCTGCTGATGAACAGTAACTGTTTTGCTTTTTTTTTTTAGCAGTATTCTAGTTATGTCTGTTCAGATATCTATATGCAACAAATTACGAACAACTTCCAAAGACCTCAGAAATTGACATCACATTTGCAGTTTAAACATTGATTTTCTAGATCTAAGCCTTTTTATACAACGTAAGTAGACTTGTTTTGAAGAGTTTAGACAAAAGGCTGCATTTAGGAACTGAAATTTGTGCAGTATTTAAATTATATGGACTAGCTGAGATCAGCAAATATGACGTCAGATTTTGAAAAGCAACGAGGTTACCCGAACGCTTTCCGATGATGTGAATTTAAAAACGGCGATTTTCTCGAAAGCAAAAACTGCTCTTAATGTAAATCTCAGTTAAATTAGGATTTTGATGATTTTCTACCAATTAAATGTAAAATCCAAACTTTTACATTTCACCACAAAATGCTTGTAGTGTAATGTTCACGTTGACAAAAAAAGGTCAAAAAGACGACGCAAGCTAATTGTCAGCTTGGTCCGTTCCAACCTGCAGCAACTGTTTTCAGTACTTAAAACCATTGTTCTTTGCCTTTTTCGTCGTCGATTGCTACTTATTCACATTAATGGTTTTCGTTGGAATCCGGATACATTTTTGATGCGTCTTTATCGAAACCACATCAATTTGAAAACGCTTTTGAATGTGAATGAGAAGGAAAACAGATACGTATCGTCGTAGAGTACACGGTTGAGACCACGATGACGTATGCCGTACCCAATGCTCATGTCTTGAAAAACGTAAACACTCTTTTTTATGCCTCCGGCAAATCGCTTGCTCGCAGTTTAACCTCGCATTTTCAGCCTTACCGCCGTTTTCCATAAAACAAGAATATCTTTTGTAAGAAGAATGCTGCTTTTAGATGCTTGCAGGATTGGAGAGGGAATAACACATCTGAGACCAGACGATTTTGGAACAATCGAACAAGCCTGGTCGAACAAGCACTGGCGAGGACAATTTTGTTTCGTCAACGGTTTCCAGAGTTTTTGATTAGACAGTTAAAAACGATACGAAAACGGTAGTGTGGATGCTGATTAATCAAGACGTTTTGAATTCCAGTGCATCCGGATATCTTTGAAAACACATCAGTGTGGACAAGGCCTTAAACTCAGAGGTGAACGTAGTGGAAACACAAGATTACCTTCTGCACGGGTTTCATAAATGGCAAAACCACATTCATTCCTTCGTAAGCTAGAAATAACTGCTTCGCCTGTTTCAATTAAATAAAAAAGTTTTTAAAGTACAGTAGTTTAAACGATGTTGATAATGACGATGTTGGTGATAATGATGTTGGTGATAGTGATGATGCTGGTGATCTTGGTGATGGCGTTGATGTTGATGATGATGGCGCTGATGTTGATGATGGCGTTGATGTTGATGATGATGGTGATGGCGTTGATGTTGATGATGATGATGTTGATGGTGATGATGTTGATGGTGATGGTGATGATGTTGGTAATGATGTTGGTGATGATAAGATAATTTCACATTTTAATGTTACTATGTAACTTGGAGATTACGATCTCACCTTTGTATTTTACATTTTTATAGCAACTTTTGAAAATGACCGCACTTTATAAAGTTAACAGCCAATTCAAAACGTCAAAATACAAGTACCGGTTAGGACTTAAATCTAAGATCAAGGTACTTCCTTTAATAGAAGACCTGCTCGTCTTCTCGAATTACGACGTTTGGCTAATCTCTCAGCACACTTTTTAGGCCTTAAAAAAGCACACACAATACTATGTACGTACAAAGAGGTTAATCTTTTACAAAATCTTAGATATCATGCAGATTGCAGAATGGAAAAGAGTCACAATAGTTTACATTTCCTATGTAAATATATACTGGGAAGAAGTGTTAACCCTAGCCCCCCTTGAAGGGGAGGGGGGGGGGAAGGTTGTTAATATTCTCCAAGGTGGTATGTCCTTTTGGGGTCCCCACGATATCCTGACTATATTTGAGTCGTTGTATTGGACAATTCAAGATCCTGAACTATCGACCTTTGTAAATTAATTGCTAATTATTCAAACCTTGCTCGTGTTTGTAGAAAAATCAAATTAATATTTTATAAATTGCTTTAACAAGGAAGCTAAAATGTGAAACAAGCCTGGCTACTATGTCCGAGGTGTTGAGGACTAAACATAAACTTACCATATCTTCTCGGAGGTCGTTCTTAAGGACATCAAACGCATGTGCCAAGCTATCAACTGCAAGGTAAGTGATTGAATGTGCGATTAAAACACATTTTTAAATTTCTAGATTGACGAAGATTTGCGCATTGAAGATGTCATGAGCTAAAAAGAACTGAAGCTTGAGTGACGATTAAATGTTTGTCCATGAAGCTAGACAAATACTGAGAAAGTTTTTTCTGTTACGTCCTCGTAATAACAACAACTCTAAAAAAAGTCTTTTCACGTAGTAATCTTTGCGAGAACTACATGCAGGTGCTTGGCTTGATGCATTCCAACGTACAGTTATTGTATTTACTATTGTTGTTTGGCGTTGTTGTCTGTGTTGCCGTTCTCATTTCTTAAAGTGCCTATTGAGATAATAAGACTGATGGTGACTGTTTGGATTGAACTCTGTTTTACCAGTATAATCAAGATGATTTAGATAAGAATACAAGAATACAAGAATACAATAGATATACAGGTTCTCCCCTCAGGGCTTTTCAGAACCTGTTTACAAATATATACAGTTGAGGTCAGATAGTTGAGGGTCTTAGAAAGTCCACTGGGGCGGCTCACATGTTAAGGTGCAACTTGGCAGCCAATAGGAAGTGCCCTCAGTGGAAGAAACAAACCACAACACTGGGATCAAGACCCTACTCAAGTGTGTGGGTTCTTTTAAATCCCTCGACAGAGAGATCGAGAGACTGGACCTACGGTTTAACCTCCTTATCCAAGAAGACTTGAAGGTCTGACCATTTGCAGATGTTAGAGCAAAGGCAGCACCTTCTCCTCAATTATTTTAAAACGGCCGGGAATCGAACCCGAGCCTCCCGCACAGCAGACTGGCACCTTACCAACTAGGCTAACCAGGCGGCGGATTTACAAAGCTCAAGCATAAAATTAGAAATATAAAAACCTTTTATGCCGTTTATGTTTCAATATTGTTTGTACGGCCTATGGTATTTAGTGTGTATAATATTAATACGTAAAAACAGTAAATAAACAACTTTACACCTAACATTCAGTAACTATAGTATATTAATTACAATTAATAACATAGAACGTTTCATTACTGCCACAAACTGTTCATGAACCACATTCATAATTCATGATCATTACACCTCAACGAATCCTTTAATCTTCTCTTTCATTTTATTCTAATAAACTTAGACCTTATATAGTTGAACCACAAAATTTCCTTGTTCGAACAATCAATGTTCGAGAGTGCGTGCGAACGGAGAAACATTTTGCAAATTTATAATGTACAGAAGAAGAGTTCTTGGTTACAAAATTTCAGTGTCAAAATGTACTTACCATGGGAAGTGATAATTTCAAGGAAAAAACAGTAAGTTGCGAACAAAAAGCAATTTCGACAATACCCCATTTTCGATTTTCCGAAATAAATTCCTTTACGTATCTTTGTAAAAAATTATTGAAGTTCCGCTTTACTAGCACCAGACCTCTACCTCTTTTCGAGAAGTCGCCGCTACAGCCTGGGAACGAATATACGATTGCTTCCACTTTGAGTACGTACAAAAGGCGACAAGAGACTTCAGAGAAGATAAATTTCCTAAATATGTTAAAATTTTTGCGGACAATATAGATCGTAGCTTAATGCCGCGTGAAGCAGCAGTATTTCTAGAATTCTGCATTGGCGATTGTTCGTAATATTCAACGAGAGTTGCTTCAGCCGGGGATTTGCAAGGGAGTAATAACTGCATTGCATTTGCTGTACTGAAAAAATTGAAAAGAATTTATTTCAAAACATCAAGGATGCAAATGAACTTTTCTCCTGAAGTTTCTAATCCTTTTATACGCAACCTTCCAGCGTTCATTGTCTGTTTAAATTTTACTCCAGCGAAAGTGGTCATTTATCAGGATTTGGCTGACATACGTCATACGGCATTAAATTTATAGAGCTGATAAATTTAAAGACAACGAAGAATAGTCAATAGAATTTACTTTGCAAAAAAAAAAAAAAAAAATTAATTTCCAAACTTCCTGGCACAGTTTTGAATATAATTATACAGATTAATATATAAACTAACTTTGTGCCAAATGGCAAATTTTGTGGCGATAAGGCAAAAACTGGTCGAGTACTGCAAAAATTTGAATCGAGAAAAACGCAGTTAAAAATAATAACGCCAACTTGTTTGTCTAGAAACATGAAGCAGTAACCAACGCTTGTGTTGTTGAGTCAGCGAAAAAAGCACTCAGGTAAGATTTGAACCCACGACCTTCGGGTTACTCGTCCGCCGTTAACTTCATGTTTGTAAATCCCTGAGGATGATTGAATTGTTGTTTACTTTCGGTAAAACTTTCACAAGAATTATCTCAACTAGTAACAAATTCGCCTTTGCCTTTGGAAAATTGTTTTGGTTTTGAAAACTCGAAAACTGCCTTTGACATAAAAACTTTTGCTATCAAAATATTTAAGATTTGATACATTTTTTGTATTTCAAAGTGTACTCTAACATTAAGTATTTACTTTTTGATGTAACATTCATTTTCTGTGGAGATACTTGTACTTTAATTAATAGTTTCAAAGAAATTGTTGTTTGAAACGTCGCCCAAACTTGCCCTAGACCGGACTGGGTGTTTAAAACGCCTTCACACAAGAATGAATAAAGTGGCGGGAATCGTCCTCAGCCAATTGAATTCAAGGACAATTGTTTCAATACTGTTGTCATGGTGTAATTGGCAGCGGAGAATTTAGAAAATGATCTAAAAAAGAGTTTACACGAGAGGCTATAACAAATAAAAAAAAACTGTCGCATTTCTTATGAACAAATTATGAAAATAAATATATTACACGAGTTAGTCATTTGCACGTGGAAAAAAATTACTTTGGGGGAACTAAAAAGATTAGTCAATTGGTTTGAATTCTACTTTCTTGTGTAACAATGAAAAAGACCTTTTATAATTCCTTTAATAATATTCCTATCTTTTTTAATTTACAAAACCGAACAAAACATATAGTAGTGTAGTTTCAAAATGTTATAGCAAAATAATTTTTGAAGTGTTTTTTTAAATATTTGACAATAAAACTTGAATTTTTTAGAAATAATTGTTACTTCAAAATTAACTTCTCCCAACTAAAAAACAACGCTTTATTATGCAGCATTGCACGTGGAATCGCTCGACTGTTACAAACTTCAAGAAAATGCAAATTTCTGCCTTTTTTTATGAAGTTCTTTGCTGCTGCATCATCAATTTTAAGTTATCGTCAAACTTTGTTGAATATCTTTTTAATTTTTAACATCATGTTTTACTGCAGTGTTGTTACAACTCTTTTACTTCTCATGGCAAATGCGGAAGGTATTTCTACTGAAGATTATTTGGTCTCAAGATGTGAATCTCGCTGTGTTGCGTTGGTTTGTATATATTAAATTTTTGTTTGTATTTTTAGAGTCGTTAGAAAGTAAGTTGATATATTTATGCTAATGTTTTGTTTTCTTTTTGTGTATGGAACTCTTTGTGTTGACTATTGGATGTAATGTTTGGATTCCGTCGTGATTTTATACCGGCTTTCTTAAATGTTTTCTGCAACTTCATACAACAATATCAACGGGTGCCAATCGCAGCATGTAAGTACAATGTGTTAGTACATTTTGAATGTATAAAATGCTGTCGCTTTTGTTAAATTTTGCTTTGTTGTTAACACTGTCTTTACTTAAGAGTTAAGTTAGTAATTGTGATCATTTTGTAGTAAATGGATACGTTGCGGAATCACTCCACTAGCTGTTGTCAGTGACACTGACAGTGAACTAGCTGTAGTCTGTAGTCATGCATTGTATTTGTATTAAATACTTGTTGGAAACTATTAAAATGTGTCGGAAAGTAGGCAACTTAACTCTAAATTACAAATTTATGATCAACAATTATAAACATATCGACTGTACTGCACCTTCGGCGAAGATAATGCATTATTTTTCTGATATGCGCTGTAGTTATAAATTTTCCCTTTGTCTATCTATAGAAAAACGGGAATTTTCAGTTAGAAATTCAAACGGTAACTATTCATACCGGTGAAATTGTTTCGAGAGAGATGGAAAATTTCAAACGTATTCTTGTCCATTCCAGACGAAATAGTCAAAAAATTATTTACCACTTTGCATTTGTAACAAATTTAACGGGAAGTTTTCTCGCGCTTCGTCTCCACTCATAAAAATAAATAGCGGCTGCTGTAGGACGTTGTAATGTGCCGCATACTTTTCATTATTTTTCCAAACATGTTTGTACAGGTTAGTAAATAATTGTTTTTATAGTCTTAAAGTTTTTGGAACAATTTCCATGATGTAGTTGTTGATAGTAACAGTGAATCGCCGCGCTGCCAGTATCTCAGTGAATAGTTGCAGTCGGGATGTAAAAGCCGGTTGTCAAAAAAAAACTAAACAGGATTAAATCTGCGGATCAATTTGATTGTATGATTATCCACTTTTGCACTTTTATTCATCTCAGTACTTAAATCTATTGGCTCCAGACCTGCCGTTTTTCTTATAACTTCGCTATTTGACCACGAAGGCCTTTAAAGAAGTCAAACATCAATTATTCCTCATAATATTAATACTTCTCGTCAATGAAGTGCAACCCTTTTTTCGTGCAAAGCTTGAACGGCACCGGTGTCATTTGAATTTGGACTTTGAACTTTCATTTTATTGAATAATAAAGCCTAACTTACAGTTTTATACTCTGCATATCCAGTAAAATTAGCCCAAAGTTAACAATGCTGAATGTAAAAAGTATTAAAACTAAAAATATAATAATATACAGTGTACATCGGTCTTAGAAACCCCTCCCACCTCAGCCTTCCTCTGAAATATATCAGGGATTTAACAGTCTAACGTTATCAGTCTCGAGATGTCCAACCTATGTTAAATCCATAATAACTCCAGGTGTCCTCAAGACATGAGAGCAATTATGATAATAAAAATTCTAATAATCATTCACATTTTAAAGATTTGATCCCAACCAGTAGAAGGTAGAGCATCTGTTCATCGGTTAAGCTTGCAGGTTTTCATGAGTGACATAATTATTGGAAGTGATAGTAGAAGAGCTCTTGAATTAGTAAATTAGTTCTTCCACTAAGAAAGCTCACTTCTTCTAATGAGTTTGGATTCTCAGATTTGTAAAAATCATCACTTACTTGAAAAAAGTTTCAAATATCTAGAGCATAGGTATCTTTTATGTCCCAAGGGGGACAAGGAGGAGTTTTAGGCAACTGCTATAGTGCATTACTATTTTAGAAAGTAATACACTCTTTTTTTTTATAAGAACCTTTTTTATAAGAACATGAGGCTAAAAATTGCCAAAAATTTAAGAACATGTTAAGAACATGCTGAGGCTGAGAAAAGGTGAAGAACATTTATTTATGATGATAATCTATTGCAAATAGTTCATACAGTGTTATTAAAAAATTTGCGTTTCGGTGGGCTTCTTGACTTGTCTGTGACTAAAGTTCGCAGATAACAATTTTACATTTACAAATCAATGTATACACAAATGTACCACATACGGTACATGTGTATTATTTATATTGTCTAAAATTAGTAAAGATATCTTAAGAACATGTTTATGAACATTTGAGGCTGATATCCCGAAAATATTTAAGAACGTTCAGTCTCATTTGAAAAATTCGACGTTCTTATAAAAAAAAGAGTGTAGCCGAAGAACAGAATCAAATGTTTTGCTTGTTTAAGGCGACGTTTGGTCCCATTTTTACTTCTATATCCATATTTTTCTACATCTTGAATATTTTGTATCCATTCTTTTACTCTTGTCTCCTTTTCTCGCATTGTGCCTCTGTTGTTATACTTTATATATGATCGTGCAAGCAAATCACAGATATTACAGTAGGCTCTAAAAAACTACATATATACACTCAGTTCAATGGGGGATTAAACGTGACTCAGGAATATGAGTTACACGGTGGCGCGAACATATGAAGTTTATCTTCGAGGGGAAAAAATCTTTTTTCCACGAGAAGATAAACTTCATAATCATATCTTCAAACCAACGTGTAATTTTCCTTTTACCATATTATCGTAGCTGTCAATCATTCTAGGTTTTTATATTCAAAATTTGTATCGGTTTTTTCACTTTCTACTGAAGATGACATTGTGACAATGTCGAAACATGTATAGATTAAAAAAAAGTTTTCGTATATCTGAAATGTGTAATTTTTTTTTTATTATATCATATGAGTGTTTCGAAAGTAAAAAAGAACTAGAGGAAAATTATCTCCAAAAGTGACTATATTTTGCAAATGGACAAAATGTTACAACAATCGAATTCGTCATCGCCTTCATCTGTATCGGCGTTGAGAACTGATTCTTCGTCTTCTCATATGTCGAAGTTAAAGTGCACATCTCGGTGGACTTTATTCCATTTTCTATCCTTTGGACAACTGAATGTGTCAACTGCATATTTTCTTGCAGTTGCTGGACAAGATCTCCAGAGTTTCTCCAGGTGCGGTTCTAGGTCCTAGCCACACCAATTATAAACTAAAACATGCCCCATCTATCTACGTGAGACAAGGGATGTCGGGACACATCGCAGTGGCTCGCCTTCAGATAACCCCGCTGGTAATCCGACGGAACACTCGGAGCCGCCGTAACGACTGACACGGCGTCAGTGCCTCAGATTCAACTGTTGCACAATGGAGTTCCTACGGTAAAGAATCCATTGAACCTTGTTTCTTCTGTACTCGCTTCCTTTTCCAATCGTTTTCACATAAAATTGAAATTCTTGACAACCAATTGTGAAAACTGACACTTTGTCGCAGCCAGTTGATGCTCATAGCCCGGTTAGCGCCTCACAAACTTCTTGCTCCGGAAGATCCCCTGTCACTTCTTTTCCTAATTGATCAGAAACTTAGGAACCATAAATTCGGCGCTTAGCTTCCTCCCTTTTCTTTAAGCAACACTTGTTCAACCTGCGGGTATGGCCAAGAAGTCACACCAAGACCTCTGGCTCTGTATCGTCTACGTGGATGACGAACGTGCCTTGAGCGTGCTTAACGTGTAAGAACTTTCAGGTATCATTCTCTTCCTGGTTTTTCTTAAGCTGTTGTACTATTTGAAGCAGCTGTTAAACCAATCTTTTAGCACTGGTCAACTTTAGTGACATAGAACTGTTCCTCTTTCAGTCTTGATCCTCCAGAAACCGCATCATTTCATCATTGTTGGCCGAGGCTTTTAGGGTCTTGCTCCAGTTCTTTAAACTTTTTAAAATCTAGAGGCGATGCTTATCTCTGTTTTCCGTAGGTTAAACGGATGAGAGTCTTTGATTCCCTCTGGACTGGACACTAACCATCTCAGGTTAGCTCCCAGCAAATGATGGCACTCATTTACCGTTGAGTTAGCATTGGCGTAAAGGAATTTAAGTAACACAAAAAATCAAATCTTACACAAAGCCGGAAACGGAACCAATTATTTGAAAACCGCGGAGAATGTTCGGGTAAGTAACCCCTTCAGTCTCACTGAAAGATCACACGGCTTCATAAGCCTTGTATATGATATCCCGTCATTTTTTCAGAAAGTTTCTGCTCTGGGCGGCTGTATCAGACTCGTACAGCGTCGCATAAATGTGTTGGAGCACAAAGAATGACGTCTCGCTTCACTACTTATCAAATCCTTAGAGTTGCAGCAATTGAACTGATGTCAGTTTATATTCAAAAGAGGCAGTCGGCGGTTTCTAGTGCCATCTCTTCAAAGTCGAATTTCCTGAGGAAAGCTACCGCTTCATTGATTGTTCGGAATGCCTATGAATTGTGTGCTCGCATGCCTTCGAGATCACTGTACTAAGGTAAGGTTTACAAACTGGAAACGTTTTCTGCCAAGCATAATTAAGCTGCATTTTTTGCTAATATTGGACTTAAGGGATGTGCGTGCCATTATTTTCCAACAGATCCTCTAGTCTCCCTTCATATCCTTAAGACTTAGAGCCTTGATGTGTTTGCTTAATTCTGTGGCTTGTCGTTTGTTTTTATTTCTGAATGATGCCTTGTAGTTGTTAAATCTAGTTTTAAATTGGTTATCGGTAAGTCGGTTTCTGTACACCCGGGACACTTTCTACTGTAGTATATTATGTTTGTTGTTATAAAAACTCGTCGAGAGAGCAGTCTGGCTTCGATCTGCAATTTCATGTTTCTCGCGCGTCCGCAGTGTTCCACTGAAAATCGATTTGTTGAGATCGTTGGTTTTCTGGCCAGGTTCAGCATGGATGAGTAGCTGCATGATCTTCAGCGTGTTTTTGTTAAAATCTTTCTGGGCTTTCCTTGACTGTACCGAAGAAATTCTTGTCTAAGTTGGCAGCCACCCTCCGGCCGGCTGTGTGGAGAATTGAAACACGTGATGAATATTGCGCTGCTGGTTCTTGGCTTTTGAATCATATATGTGGGTTGTTATAAACACTAAATAGTATAAATATATTCACAGGGCGTCTTATCATTATACACTCTTTTTTTTCATAAGAACCTTTTTTATAAGAACATGAGGCTGAAAATCGCCAAAAATTTAAGAACAAGTTAAGAACATGCTGAGGCT
>JANCMA020047833.1:0-16219 GCA_024336925.2 Zoanthus solanderi | reverse complement strand
TTGACCAGCAAGAATATTGGCGAGGTGTGAGAGCTAGAGAGGGGGGGGGGGGAAGGGGGTTCCGGAACCCCTGGAACCCCCCTGCAGGCTACGCTCCTGTTAGATTTCATAGATCATATAGATTTCATAGATCTCATGATACCACATAGATCTCATACTGATTTCATAGATCTTAAAGATCTCATAGATCTCATAGATCACATTGATCTCATAAATCCTATATATAACTCTAATTGAAGTAAGGCAAGGCGAGCCGTTCGTTCATATTTGGTGTGAAAAACTCTTAAATTTTGACTGAATTGTAATCATGCAATATTTTTAGATGAATTTTTTCATTACCTTAAATCAGCCTGCAGTTTCTGCCTGGAGCATATGATAAAGCTCTGTTGAGTTGATGCTCCGTCTTAGCTTGTTTTAACAATTGCGCTAAACTACATAGGTAATGTTTTCGCTCGATCGAAAATTTTCCACTAGCTCCTGTTGATTTCAAATGCGAACTGTCTAGTGGAAGCTGCACTTTAAATATAATTTTGTTTCTCAATAGGATTCGGAATTTACATTGGTTAGTGTTAATTCGCTAAACAAATTGAGACCGCCATTTGTAAAAACATCGTTGAATGACTCGGTTATTTTGTATGAAGTAAGAATAATAATGATGATGATGATGATGATGATGATGATGATGATGATGATAATGATGATGATGACGATGACAATAATTTATACTAATTTATGGTTTTTACTTTAACTTTAGATATTTGCTGTTAAAGCTACTGCTGGGTTCTTGAGTGCACAACTCGAAGAAAACGGGATTCCATAACAGCAACGTAGTTTATTCACAGTAAAATGCAGGAAATAACAGCAGATCGGGAGCTCAAGGTATACAAGTTGTCAGCTGGTTCAACTTATAGCTTCTAAAATTGAAACAAAGACAAGATCATTTTTTCAGTCTTTCTTTGTGAATGAACAAACTGTTGTTCACGTGTGGTTTGCGCGTAATTGAGTGCCTGAAATTTCACAAGGGGAGCAGGGTCATGAAATATTTTTGTGGGGGGTAGGAAAGGGCACAGTTATGAGTCCAAGCACCTTGCAACGATCGTTGTGTATGAGCAGTGTGTAAACAATGTCATCGTATCAAGTTTTGTTAGTTTTTATGCTGTTTATTTTTTCTGTGAAAGGTAGTATTTTTCCGGTGTGTTTCGGAAAATCTTCCATTTATGATAATCCCCCAAAGTTGCCAACACTGCCGGATGCCTTCCAAGCTAATGTCCAAGCGAACATCATGAAGAAGAACTATTCCATGGAAATAACTGAATTCTATGACAGGAGAAGTAATTTTGGTGCTATACGAGCCACTCGAAATGGGCATACTGTTCACACAATCTGGAATTATAACAATGACGAGGAGATAATTATCAACGAAAAGCGGCGGAGTTGTCTTGCCAGTCGTATTTCTTCGTCAAGGCGACCCGCCTTTGGTCCCTGTATGCCAAATGGCAATGGCAGTTGTGCACACATCGAAAGTGTTGCTGAACTGTTCAGGTTTGGAGCAAAATACAATGAAACTTACATGGAACAGAAGTGGATACGAGGGATAAGGTATGGTTTAAATAACTTTTAAAAACGCCAAGAAGCTTCTGAAAAAAAAATTAAGTAATTTTTGAAGAATTACGGAATTTGAATCGATCGGTTAATCAAAACGATTTTCACCATAGAGTCAATATATTTTTGTTAAGTATCCTATTCAATACAAGTATTTTTGTCAAGTACATTGCTTTTAATCAAAAAGCAAATATTTCAAGTGGCCTCTCTAGATGATTGCTTACTCGATGAGGTGTGAGTGAAACGACTTACAGATCGAGAATCGCGGATTTTGAAGTGGCACTCAAACTCGAGATTTTTCCGGCTTATAAATTAAGTAACTCCTTTATTGCCCGTACTTTAAAATCCTTTGAATAAAAAACCTAATTGCTAGAACTGCTTACCAGTGTTTGTTGCGCATTTCGTTTATATATTTGAAAGCAACTGGAGTGTGACAGTCAAAGTTATGTAATCGAGAGAAAAACTCTCAAATTAATTGCTAAATTGCAAACAGAAGTCAGTCAGTATTTTAACTTTTGGCCATATTTTTTCGAAAGAAGGATTTTGTCTATCTTAATATGTCGCTTATCGAGATTTTGTGATATTACTCAAGAAGTTTTCTAATTTGTACGTGCAATTGTATTATATCTACAGTAAGTGTTTTGGTTAATGTGTTGCTATATGCATACTAAGGCCACATCCTGCAGGGTGTTACTAAAACGAGTAACGCAGTAACGAGTAACGGAGTAACGGGAAAACCAGTAACGGGAAAAAAATTCACATTGTAAAAAATTGAAAAATGAGTAACAGGAAAAAATAAATCACACGCTATAACTAATTTCGTAATTAGTTTTGCCGGAACATTCTGGGCAGTCTGTCTCCTTTGCGGTACAAAAGGCGAAATCTACAAGAACGTGAGTCGTTGCGTTTTCTGCCCAATAAAGGCAAAATACTTACAATTGTAAAAATATTTTAAAATCTATCACAGATTAGGTCCCAGTAGACGCTGGTACTCATCATTTAGCTACCCCACAAGGATGGAAAGTTGAGTTTAAGCTTAGTGGGAAAAGAAGGTCACACAAATATTCAAATCTCAACAAACCCGGGGCCGGATCGAACTGGGGACCTTGTGTTTAGAAGTTAAGGCAGAGATCACGAGTACCATTACTGTGCCAACCATGCCTACCCTGTTATGAAAATACAATTAGATTACATTATATGAGTAAAATGAAAAAAAAAGTTTTTATTGTAATAATACAAAAATCATGATGAGTAATCAATTCAGTTGCTTGTGGTCAAATAGATGTAACCATTGGCAAGCCTGCATCAACCACAACTACAGTTCATTTACATTGGATTACTATTTCTCTGTTACTGAGTGGAATTCAACTTTTGGTTATCCCGAAACAGTTGTCAGGGCAGAAGTCAATGGCACAGGTGTGTGAATCAGTAATATTTTTTTCTTATCTAAACAGATTAAACATGATTTAATGAGTCTCAATTTTTGTACCAATTTTAGGATAAATACAAATTATAGCATCAGCAGTATGTCACATTTTGGCACAATTCCTTGGAATACCTTAAAAAAACAATAACAGTTTTTTTGTCCATTGTTTTACAAGAGTGTAATATGAAATTTGGCTTATGAGACAAAACGAATATTTGATCATAAGTTAATTAAACATTCATAAGCTTGTAATTTGATTCTTGCCCTCTCACAGAGTTTCAAGACTTCTTGTTCTTCCTTTAGTTACGTGATCAAACAGTTTCATATCAAAGTTTATTGGAGCACTGATCCTACCTCCAAAATGCCATTTTCCTTTTCGATGGTCGAAAGGTCTCCCAATCATGCATTTTCATTTATCTGTGTTACGTTTTAGCACGGTCTCTTTTAGGAATCAAAAAAGCTTGGTCACGCCCAGATCGTTCTCCTTCAGGGTTAGAGCATCTGGGGATAAATTTCAGGGCCTGGTTATTCAAAAGCCGATTAGCACTAACGTGACGCAAGGTTAAATTTTTAACCCATGTTCTTTTTTTCCAACCTAACAATTACTGTACAGGGCCGAATTTGAGCTGTAATTTTCGGATCAACAAAGTTTTTCCTTGGAAAATCTAAACATCATATGAAAAGAATCGTTTACTTTTCCTTCGAGAATAAATTAGTGCTTTAATTGTTGCTTAACTTAAACCTAACCAGCCTTTGAACAACTCAGCCCAGAATGCTGTTGGATCTTTTCTTGTTAGCTGAGGTGACGTTAGAGCAAGCTTTGTGCAACAAACAGTTGATGTTTGGGAAGATGTTTGCATCACAATCTTAAAATGCTAAAACCAGAAAATGTTGAGGAAATATGACCAGTTCGAATTCCTAGCAGCTGATCTAAATGACTTCTGATTCATTTTATACAGTCTTAGCCTCGTTTTGTTGTTAAATATTCAAAAGTACGAGAGAGCGAGAAGTCACGCCTCCAACAATATAATACATAGTTGCAAGTAGTGTAAAATTAACTACATCGGCATTTAAAAATATTTAACTCCATATTGAGGCTAAGAGTGCATAAAATTGAATCCGTTGTTTTTATCATTGTTTTCAACGGTTACAGAAAATTTGAAAATGGCCTTTTAAGCAAAACACTCACAACTAAATGCAGAATGGGATACCAATTGACAATCTTACGTAATTCTAGTGCGGGCTGAAGTGATATAGGTTTGACGCCCCCTTGAGATCGCAGTTTTTCAGACTTCGTACTGTAAAAGAAGTGTGATTTTTTAATTGAGTCGAACAACACACAGGTACGCCGAAGATCTTTTAAAATCTTCTAAAGCCAAAATACTAATAAACTGATTTATCTTTCTCTCTCTTTCTCTCTCTCTTTATCCTCTTCATTCCTAGATGGAACATATGTCTTCCACAAGTGCTTTCCGTCTCGTCCTGTATTTTGTGGTTCTCTTGCATTCCATCCTCGTGATGTTTTTCTCTTTCAGCTCTGCCATTCGTCTTCTTCTCCAGCTGTGTGGGGCGCCCCTTCCTCCGTTTCTCCTGTTCATTCCACTCCAGTGCTACTTTGGTGATGTCAGTTCCATCGTCTCTTTTCAATTAAGTCCAATCTCCACGATCTCTTGTTTATCTCTGTTGCGATGGGCTCGTGTCCATTTTGTACGTTGCGATAAGTCCTCTTTTCTTATCCTCTCAGGCCATTTAATGTCGAGAGTGCCAGGCAAGCTATTTACAAACACCTGAATCTTGTTTATCAACGCTGCTGTTTGTCGCCAGGTCTCGGATCTATATAACGATACACACTTGACATTTGAAGAGAAGATCCTCAATTTTGTTTTCAATGTTGGCACGTGCCACCAGATTTACTAATGATGCTACCCAGGTACTGAAACTCTTCTTCCACTAACTCCTCTCCATTGTTAATTGAATCGTCTTGTTTTGTCATAACGTTATTTACTTTCATCAACTTGGTCGTGTACGTTTATCCTTAGTCCAACTTTCTCCCCTGAAACTTTTAGGTTCTCCATTTTGCAATAGAAAGAGATAGATCCGAGAACGAGTACAAGTTTCAAGCGCGTGCGCGCGCGCACTTTTGTAAGCAACCTCGTTGTCGAGAGGACGAGATTTCAAGCAAACGTCGTCACCTCGAAAACGAGTTTGCTGGAAATCTCGTCCTCGTACTCGTATACTCTTACTCGGATCTAAAGGTCCCTAATGCATATCCTGTAGTCTGTGGGTCAATAGTACTATATCATCTGCAAACTCCAGGCCTTCCAAAGTACTCGTAGATTGCCTTTATCTGATGATCCATACTCCACTCTCGTCAACCAGTCTAGGTCTATAAGAAACAGAAGGGGGAGAGCAGACATCCTTGTCGGTTAACCTGAAATTTTGGACAAAGTGTGCTATAAATCCTTCATGGAACTTCCTAATGATGTTGAAAATCTTTGTAAGAACACCGTACATAGTGTCTAAGCAGCTTCCACAAAGTTTCTTTATGGGTACTATCAAAGGCCTTTTGAAAGTCCACAAAGCAAATATATGAAGATAACTGCCACTCTACTGACTGTTCAACAATAGTTCGTGGTGTTGCGATGTGATCTGTTCAACTCTGGACCCTTCTAAACCCAGCTTTTTTGTCTCTAAGTTTGGTATCCACTGCGCGTGGATACTATGTAGTAACGCCCTTCGCAATACCTTGCTTGCAATACTTAGTGGCATAATGCTTCTCCAATTATGGCCTATGACCAAATAATCTGCCCCACTCAATTTGGCTTCACTCTAACATCATGTAATGAACATTTCCATCTATGGCTTATCACTAATGGTCAATCTTGTTTTTTATCCGTCAGGTGAAACCCACGTTACTTTTGACACTCCTTATGAGGGGACAGTGTACCTCTTATAACCAACTCGTTTGCTGGGCAGAAATCGATTAGATACTCGTACACTTAGCACCTTGTTGTTCCATTACGCTTCCTCTCCTGGTATTATCATTGACCACTATTGCATTCATATTGCTCATTACAGTAACAATGTCTCTATTCAATACTTTATCCATTACTGCTTTGTCTCTCGAGTTCATTGGTGCGTAGGATTGGATAACAGTCACATTGCATCATTTGAAACTGAATCTGGCAGTGATAATACTAGATGAGACGGGCTCCCATTCCGTTAGGCTGATATTTGCTCGTTTTGACACAAGTCCAACTCCTTGCTTGTGATGATCACCTCCAACTGTTTTCCCTAAGTAAAGGATTGTCTCTCTTGTAGCAGTGGTCATCTTATCATATCCGTTCCACCTCATTTCACTGATACCCAGAATGTCAAGGTTGAATTTCTGCATCTCTGATACTAATTGCGTGCGTACTTTCCTGTATCATACATGGTCCTAACATTCCCCTGACCAATCTTCACACACGCGAGAACAGTTTCATTGGTGGTTTAGGCGTCATTCTTTGTCTCGTGCAGTGATTTTACCGAGCAGTTTGTTAGGTTGTAGTACTAGTTTTCGTTTCTGTAGCGCAAAAATTTTTATAGGGTGAAGTCGTTAGCGTTACGCCCGATCCCAATGGCCAGGGTTACCTGTAGGGATGCCTTCTGCCACTGATTCATCTAGCTCTGATGTTTTTCATGACGTTCTAATAATAAATGTTGAAAACCCAAAAAATCTTAAAAGTGTCTTGATGTAAATCAACTTTTAACGAAGTGTATGCAAGATACGTTTGCTTGACCTCACTGCTCGCGGCGTTGGTAGCTCAAACGCTTTACACCACTTTATTAACTAGTAACACTGTTATTTATTTTATGAGATTAAAAAGCATTTTTTTTGCGTTGGATTTTGAACAACCCAACAGTGATCACATAAATCTGGCAATTAGATTATTTTTAATAGAAACGCTGGATTTGACTGAACCCTTGTACAAGTTGCCAATATTGTGATCGTTATGATTGTGTTCAAAAATTCACCTTACTTGTTTATATAAATCCCTTGATGGTGATGTGATTAACAGAAGGTTAAAGGTGTGGATTTTTACTATTGCTTTGACTATTCCCAGATAAAACTTTTTGACTTATTGACAAAATAGCTGTGAACAGTAATATAGCTGAGACCATTTCACTATCCCCTGCTAGCCTCATTATATTAATATGATGTCTATAAAGTACCGAAGTGATGACGTCACAAAAATTTGATTTGTGAAATCACTAATTTGGTTTTAATATTCAGAAAGATTAAGATCAAAAATGCCTCCATGCCGAAATTTAGCATTTTGCCTCCAATCAGTGTGTTCATAATGCCACGGTTATGCTCTGATGACCCCATACAAATCCATTTTAAATTGGCTTAGTTCCTAAGGTTAAGAACCAAGACATTTTTAGAAGGATTTGTATGGAGTCACTGGAGCATAACTGTGGTAATATCTCGTTGACAATTTGCACCAACATGCTGATTTTTAGCAAGGATACATTTTTAGTTTTGATCGCTCGGAGGATCTCAATAAATCCCATAAGTTCACAAATTTTAATTTTTGTGACGTCACACTTCGCCACTCTGTTTTGAGAAAGTCTACAGGAACTCAACAATTTGTCTGATTCTAACAGTGCAACACCGTATGCACGTACCTGGTGGCAACTCTTCGTTGACCAACTTTCGAAATGTCTACGATTTCTTCCACTTCATACCTGGGCCGCCCAAACCAAACGCTTTCCAGGTACCGCGAGGATTTTACTGCAAGGGAATGAAGAACACTAAGCAGGAGCCGGAAATTCCCTTTAAAGTCTTCTCCATGGAAGTGGAAATGACCTTCCCACAGTTAAGATCTACAAATGAAAGTACATCAGTCTTCCATTTTAAGGTATCATTGATCAATGGCTAGTAGAACCAATTACACCTAGGAAAAACCAAGCAGCCTTATACGTTATCAGTAAAGTCTACAAAAAATAAATTCACTTTGAAGTTGACAAATGAAAGAAGAGAAAGAGTGTTTAACAGTGTAAATATTAACTTACATTTCTAGTCAAAGAAGTGAATGCTGATTGATTGTTAGTCGGGCTACGCGCAGCGTAGCTCACTTCGCGTTTGGTCAATTACTTAGTGTAAGACCTCGCGAATTTTCCCGAAAACTACACAGGAAGCCCAAAAGTCACAATTATAATTACAGTCATGCTCCCATGATGCATATGCAAAAACCAACATATCTATCAAATTTGGTGTTTTAATTTCTCCTGACCTTGTATTGTAGCCCGACTACATGCTTTTATTAGAGAGTCTAGTTAAATCATCATATGTTTCTTGCTACATTGGATCAGTGAAGCAGCTCCTGAAATGATATAAATATTAGTTCTGCAACATGCAAGGTTTTATGATAAGGATAATGGTGTTTTCACTTGTGAAAACATGAAAAAGTTATGTACCAAATGTCCCGGATGTACACTCGCGTCCTAAAAAATTTTCCCGCCAGTTTCTTGTTGCTTGTTTCTGTAAAAATATGGCAGCTACTCGGGTTTTCGTCGAGGTTTTAGACGATCGACGATTTGGTGAAATTTCAAGTAAAAAATAAGAGCATTTGTCTGTAGTTTTATCCATTCTTAGTGCATTGTTTATACACGTTCTTGTAGGAAATATTGCTGTACGTGTTTGCATTGAAATGAAATTGAAATTAAACTTGTTTTCATTTTAGTTTGTCTCAGTTTACCCTTATAATAAAACGACCATTATACGTTTGCTTCAAGAGATGCTTCTATTTTTTCGTGTTAAAAATAACATAAACTGTTTGCACCAGTCGAAAATAAATTCATATCTTCGCGCTACCTTGTAAAATACTCTATTTTGAGGACGTCTGACCAATTGTTATAAACAAGAAGGTGTTTGTTAAGAAAGTATCTCAGAAACTTTACTTCTTAATCCAGTTAAAGCGTGCGCAGGTTCCAACAAAAGATCTTGTAGCGTAGTATTGCGCATACATTAGGCCCTCGTTAGATTATGCTTGTCCTTTGTTTCACTATTCATTACCCCAATATTTACAATCTAACCGAGAAGGGGTTTAAAAAAGGGCACTTTTCTGCATAAATCACAAGGGTACCCTACTCAGATGCCCTTGAACCAGCAGTTGCTGAGTCCATTAGAGGCCATTACCACAACCTCGCAAAAAATCTTTTTGAGTCTGTATAGCAAACAATCCAGCAAACAAGTTAAATAGCCTTTTGCTGCCCTTACTCCAAAACACCAGCTATAACCTAAGGAAGCAGCGAAATTACGATCAGACCACATTTTACATATACATGTTCGCAAATTCGTTTTTGAAAAGTTCTTATCGTTACTAAGTGTAAATGAGATAGCTCAGTATATTAAGATAGGTTTTGATAATAATAATAACAATAATAATAATAATATAATAATAATAATAATAATAATGATATATTTTTTCATGAAAAGTATAGATACGCAAGTGTATTCAATAAAACACGGTCTGTCTGTATCTGTCTTTTTAGATAGCAACTAATTGCGTGGGGTTACCGCTGCTGCATCAACCGGTCTATTGGGTGACAAACTAATGACTGTCACACAGCTAGTTCTTAAACCTCTCTCTTTCCTGTTTTGTTTCTTTTCAATCTATATTTTGCAACTGAAATCTTTACTAGTTTGATGATCATTTTATTTACTTACAGGAAATGTACGACAGTAGAAGAAACCTAGTACAATTGGAAATGGATCCACGCACTGAAAGTGGCTCAAGCATTGCGGTGTATGATTTTAATTCAGAGATTATTTACAACATCAGCACCAAGACACAAAAGTGCCATCAGGTTCTGATGACTGACCGAAAATATTATTGGCAGATGCTGGGATATAATGATTCCCATCACTTAAGGTTGAAAAACACAATGGATTTGTTCTTTAGACGAGATAAAACCAAATCTTTGATTTACACGGGCTCAGCAAACGTGAGAGGGATTGATGCTGATGTGTGGCTTGCGAAGTTTAACAGCTCATGGTCTCGCAGAGATAACACAACAAATGCGTTTGTGGTAAGCTACATTTCATCAATTAATGCTGCAATCTTAGTCACAGAGCAAGTGTCATCGAATTAAGTCTTGCGGCAAGTTTGTGCTCAAAGTCAAAAAATCCAAATCTTAAAAATACCTTAAAACTTTTGAAAAAATTACTGTTTTCAACATTTTCTTAAATCCTCTTCTAGGAAGTTCGTGAAGTGTATTTTTCCTCTCCATTGTGGAACATAAAATCCTGGTCTTTGCCTACACAACATCAAGTACCGGTGCGATTTGATGCGTATATCGAGAGTCCAGACTGTAGTGCTCCAGGAAAGATTTGCCACTGGACTGCGAACGTGTTCAACTTCAATAGCAATCCGCAGCTTCCCATTGGTGCATTTGATATTCGCCAGTGTTTTTCGCCAAACCAGAGGAGGCTCATTAACTTTGCACTGATAGGTTTGTATTTGTTTTGTGTTTTAGACACTACCTTAAAAGAAGCCCCCGGTAGAGTATAGAATAAGCTATCAGATAATAGAATAATTAAGAATATAAAAATTCTTTTCATATCATTGAGATTTTGTAAAATTGCTTCAGTGCTGGATCAGTTAATCTTTGTAAGAATTTAGATGCCTTCAAGGGAATGGATTATCCCCTATGCTAAAATACGAAGCTTTGATCGATTATGATGACGGCGTTACTCTAGACTCGTATTCAAAATGTTGTTGGTTCATTTTCCATTACGAGTAATCTTCCTTTCTGAGTTTCTCGTCTCTGCGATAATTCCCATACATAGAGATTAACGTAATAAAATGCCTTAATTATTTACCTGATAATGACCATGATAAAAGTTATTCTAACGGCATGGATAATGACACTAATGATAATGATGATGACGAAAATGATGATGATGATGGGATGATGACGACGAAGATGATGACGACAAAGATGATGACGACAATGAAGATGACAACGATGATGATGAGGAAGATGACGACGACGAAGATGATGAGCACGAAGATGATGATGCAGATGACGACGAAGATGATGAGAACGAAGATGATCAGGACGAAGATGACGACGATTACGACGATGATGATGATGACGAAGATGACGATGAAGATGATGACTAAGACGACGACGAAGATGATGAGGACGAAGATGACGATAACGACGAAGATGATGACGACGATGATGACAACGATGATTACGACGATGATGATGATGATGAGGAAGATGACGAGGAAGATGATGACTAAGATGACGACAACGAAAATGATGACGACGACGAAGATGATGACGACGAAGATGATGACGATAACGATGACGACGATGATGATGATAGTAATGTAAAAGTGCCTATAGATATAGTGAAAGTGATGATGAGAATGGTAATGATTATGATAGCTTTAACTGTACCGATAATGACAGTAGTTGCTTGTGGTTGCGTTAATGATAAACTTAAAGATTGGACATCATTGTCTTTGGGATATTAATTTATAGTAACAACAGCAGTAGAACTAATGAATTGATTTTGGTGTCAAGTTGAGCTTCTAGCAAACCATTGATTATCATCTATTATTCATTTCAACTTTAACCAAACCTAATACAGCTAATTTGTATAACAAGAAGTAGAATACTTTTAACGGCTTTTGAAGAAAAAAATTCTACGAATGATTGTGAAACAAACTTATTATATCTGTAACTGTTACGAACTAACTTGTGGTATCTGACCTGTGGTAAACTATTTTATACCTTCACGCCTAGGTGACTACCGAAAATACGCTCAGAGAGACAGACTTCCAATCCTTTATGCAGTGATAGACGCCATTGCAACAACAGCCAACATCTCCAGCATTCGTATCAGTAGCGTCGAGGTGAGTATTGCATAGGGTGTCTAACTTTCTTCTCGACAATCGTTCTTTGACCTCCCAAAACAAATTAATTACTAAGCCCGAGTCTTAAAATACCCTCCGTTTTTTTTCTTTTTTTTTTGGTCGCCAAAATGGGGTCATAGTCCCAGGCGTTCCTAGCCCAGCCTTCGAAAACTGGGTCTAGAAATGCGAAGGTATTGTGTTCATCCAGACTATTTGCCAATCTTCTCGAACCACGAAATGCTGTGTTTCGCGAAGGAAGTTTTGGAAAGAATCATGCCCTTTTCTTATCATATTGCTTAGCAGAAATTTCTAATATCGTGTATAGCAACTTAATTGCAAATCAGAAATGTGCGGCACAGCCATTTGCTCACAGAAAGGAAAGAAAGACCTGGGAAAACACATTACAATATTCAACCATTTCACTACTCCTTCCCTTACTTAATGCCAGCAAAAAAAACATGCCGCCGCCAAGAAACTGAAAAAAAGTGGAAAAAAGCCTAAGTTTGCTGGCTACTTTTGAAAAAATAAATTAGCCACTTTCACAATCATGCGCAGTGCGGATTTTCTAATGTTTTGGTGGGCCACAGGTCTTAAAAAATCTCACGGATTCTTATGATCCTGACAACACAATGGGAAATGAACACAGCACACGATTATAAAAAGACTTTGACAAAGAAAGCAGTATTTTAATTACGGAAACCACGATATTCGTAAGACCTGCGGCCCGCCAAATCAGTGGGAATTGCACTTAGCTTTGCGCATGCATGATTGTGAAAGTAGCTTATTAACGTTTTTCTGATACTAGGATTTGCTTAAATGAAATTTAACGCTAGAAGTAAAATTTGGTGTCCCGATAGCTCGGTTTCCACATAATTTCCATTTCAAAGCAAAAACTACGCTACCTTAGTAATAACTAAAATGAAGGTCGATAAACCCACTGTACGATATCAAATTAATTATATAAATTGGTATTTTTGACAAAATGATGAAGAAAGACTGATTTTTCAAATCTCAATCGTTCTGTACCCTCAAAAAAGTATTCTAATGCCGAACAAAAATGCACACAAAAGTCTATATTTGCAAATGTTCTAGCTAAAACTTTACAAAAGTTTGATATAATGTACAGTTTTTAACGTTTTATTAAATATGCAAAGGTCAGGGTCCCGTGAGAAATTAAAGGGTTTTGTACTGTTGAAGTTCAAATCCTGAAACGTATATGATTAATATAATTCGTATTTATATATTCAGAAGTTTCTGCGCGTGCACTCATAGTAAGCTCAAATATATATGGAACGTTAAAATACAAGGCAAAACGCTTGCGAACGGTAATACTGAACTCTATCAAACTGTAGAAAAAAATTAGAAACGCTCATCTAAAGAAGCTCGAGTTAACGCCACAAGTGGCGTCTAGTTTTTGTTTCAGCTTACCTTGCGTTTCTTGTCTGCATAGGTAGAAAAACAGATAATCGAAAATTTTAAAATTACTTAATTGTAGAAAATTTTTACATGAGCTATAAGGAAAATGCTGTAAGTTAATAGAAATTTTAGAAATTCTGATTGGCTTGATGCCAGAGATCTTAGAAAAATCAAAGCCTGCATGAAACATGCAAGACTTTGTGTCGTCAACAATGAATAACGAGAAATGGATCCATCCAGGTGAAACGTCGCATTTGTGGTGGCAATACCCAGAGCTTCACGTGTGGCTAGAATGTTTCGTTCTCGATGATACTCTCGATAAATATGGCAGGTAAAAATGTTTCGTTTGAAAGCCTTAATCAAAATCCTACTTCTCTTCTCTTGCAGTTTCTACATTTACCACCGTTGTTACCACCTTTTTTAGAGCTTCTACACTAAGATCAGAATTAATTGGAACTAAATTATCAAAACTGTAAAAATGGTTGAGAATTTTAAAAAAACATCGAAACTTTTTCTAGTTAAAAGGAATGCCGTTTGGGAATAAGGTGAGTTCCGTAAAAGATTGAGCTTGCATCTTCTAAAAAGGTTTCATGATTGCAGAGAGTCATGAATTACTGTTCCCTTCCTCGCACAAAAAAATGTGTAGTTTCAAGAAAAGATGATGCAAATTTTCTTTTTCTGCTTATTTCTAGGTCTACCATGTGGACGATTACGATCAGCTCATTGGAGTCAAGTTGTATTTGTTAGATAAACCTACCATCACCAATGCACCGACAGAAAAATCTCTGAAAGATGCGATTCTTGCTGTAAAGAGTGCTGTAGAAAGCGGTGGACTTTCTATCACTTTTGTATCAGGTTCGTTCACGGTACCAGACCCATTCTCGTTTACTGTGGTCATGATTATTTCCCAGGTATGAGAAGTTTTTTTTTTTAAAAAAAAAGGAAAAAAAAACTAAAATAAAAACAGGTCAGTACGGGCCTCGAATTAGGTCCGTGCACACGAAAGTCAAAAGTTCTACCATGGAGCCACGCTCGCAGGACACTTTCACTTCCGTCTACGGTCCACAATTTCCGTCCACAAATTTCGTTCTACAACCACTTCCGTCGACATTTCATCCCCACAATACTCATTCATTACTTGCGCATGAGCGCGCATGAATGAGCTAAAAATGTTAAAACAAGGAATGCCAATTACTTGAATATATTTTAAAACGGTGTAACATCTTTTCTCAGGTGTAGATTCCAAGACTTTGACAATGGCAACCAAACGCTCCTCCTACTACGAAGGCTCCAATCATGTAGTCTATGCTCGCGACCGAAGATCACGTGGCGTGCCAGGTGGTGCGGTGGCTGCCATTGCTCTTGTTATGCTTGTGGTTGGCCTGTGTATTGGATTAGGAGTGGCCCATTGGCAGGCTAAGAAGAAGGGATTAAGCTTGTTTGCATACCAGAGGCAAGACAAGGAGTGATGGTCCACGCCATTTCCGAACGGAGAAAGATTAGAAAAGTGACGTGCATTTAATGACACTATCATTAGTATTAGCAAAAAATGTATCTAGTTCAGGGTTGCAATGTTATGCACATTTTATGGTATTTATTCCCAAGTTTTGCTTCCGCTAAATTTTTATACCTTATTACAGTTTAATTACAGGCTGCTGTTTTACGGCCAAGTTTTTGTTCAAGTTTAAAAACAAACTCACACAACATAAAATTGATTGTTATTGAGAAATAAGTTCATGCTTAGGTAATATGGTTAATATTCTGTAGTTAATTGTCCATAACGCCAGGTCAGTCATATTTCCTTTATGTGTTTGTTGCACAATTTAGGTCAGATGCAACAAGACATTGACTCAAAAAAGATTTACTGAAAGTGAAACGAATAGCATACAGTTCTTCAATCCATTGTTTGGAACCAAAATTTTCCCCCCTATATTGACTTTTGAGATGTTGTTGTTTTAATTTTGATCGGAAGCGTTAGAAGCAACGTTCATAGAAAATCAAAGAACCGTAATATTGAATCTCTGTTTTTTGTGTTGTTAAAAAGGCGGGAAAACGTTTGTGTCGAAGAAAATGACGTAAACAAATTAATTCAAGTAATGGAAGCATTTTGGGTCGGGGAGTTTTTTTGGACCATATCAGTGATAGTAAGACTATCTCTTCATTGAGACAACTTTTTTCATGGCCTTTTCACATCAACATTTATCCTGAATGTGCAAGGAAAAAATACTTAGGAAGTGAAATTAGAAAAAAATTGTAATGTTTTTAAACATTTTTGTACAATTGTGTTCAGTCATTACTGAACACGTGAGGTTTGTTAGAAATTTTTTGTTTTGTTTTTTGTATTAGCTCAAAAGCCCGTCTGATACGGTTATTTATTATTTGAGTTAGGTGGGGATGCTCTTACTCTTTGACTTTGAACTTTTAAACTGGCTATTCGATATCTTTCAGGGGCGTTTATATTTTTCAGTAAAACGCGAGAGACTAAATGATTCCTTTCTGGTTCATTTAACCGCTAGAGGAATCTTATACAATAATTGATTGATTTCATATGTAACTTAAATATTCCAATGATGTTTGCTCCTTTTATATTTGACGAGTGCAAGTATCCCCTTCCGGCCTTTTTCAACAGGCGCTCCTACCAATTCCATATTTAATAGTATTCACCCACGTGCAGTATTAGACATTGAGTTCAAGCTTTTTAAAGGTTGTGTTACACGAGGCAATTTTTCCAGCAATGTGCAATGCAATGCTGACGATAAGGAAAAATTGCAAGTTGCTAATGAGATGTCAAACTTGAGCAATTATTTCGCAACTCGCAACGCAAATTATTTTTACCTGCTATAAAATTAAATACGAC
>JANCMA020047732.1:0-16222 GCA_024336925.2 Zoanthus solanderi | reverse complement strand
CCCCTCGCTAAAACATATTTGAATTTTCCCGCGCGCGGGAAAATTCAAATATTTGTGCCCGCGCAAAAATACAAACATTAGCAAACATTTCAAAATCATACCAACGCTCTACAAAGATTTTTGCCCGCGCAAAGATACAACATTTGCAAAACGTGATACAAAGATTTGTGAATGTTTAGAATTGGAAATGCAACTGCAGCAATTGCAAAACTTGCATTTCAAGTTTTGGAACAAATTGATAAACGAACTTAAAACTAGTAATATATGTAACAAACTCTAAAAAAAACTACGGATAACGCAAATTTTAATGAACTGGTTGAAGAAGATTTTGATAGTAGTAGTGATGAAGAACTTGATGTTGAAGAAGAACTGGATGAAGAAGAACTCGAAATACAACAACAACTCAAAAAAGAATTCGAAAGACAAAAACTCGAAGGAGTACAATTTAGATTCCATCGACTTAAAAATAAATTTGGATTCGAACGACTTGTAAGAGAATTTGGATTCCTAGGAGTTATGGCAGAACTAACTCAAGAAGGACTAGAAGAAAGACGACTTGAAGAAGAACGACTTGATAAAGAACTTGAAAGACAACGACGTGAAAGAAAATTAAAAAATATTATGAAAAACTAGTTATAAGAGGAGAGCAAAACCGCCCCCGCCCCCACCCCCACTCAAAAGGTAAAATTATAAAAAAAAATTCATAAACGAACTTAAAGATAGTAATTAATATATAAAACAAACTCTAAAAAAGCTTTACAAATATGGATTTATTGACTCTACCTACAACACCTTATGAGGAATAGAAATATGATATGCTATTCAAAGCTGCCAAATTGATTGGTATAAGAGGTTATTACCGAATGCATAAAGCCGATCTAGTTGAGGAATTATATGCTATCCACCGTGATCCTCAAAGAGTGCCGAGAACGTTAACTCGTGTCTACTACATGAAAACTCCTAACCCCGACATGGAAGCAATACCACGTCGTCGTATAAAAAGATGTATACACGGCAGACAAAGCAATATTTGCAAAGAATGCAAAGAACTTGGAGTAGTAGGTGAAGGCATTTGTGAACATATAAGAAAAAGGTATCATTGCAAAGAATGCAAAGCACTTGGAGTAGGAGGTACAGGCATTTGCGAACATGACAGGCAAAAGTACAAATGCATAGATTGCCGAGGGAGAGGTATTTGCGAACATGGCATACAAAAGTATGTTTGCAAAGATTGTGGAGAAGGTGGGATTTGTGAAGCTCATGGAATATCTTTAAATTCATGCAAGTTGTGTAATACACTACTATTTGTTAGAAATATTTGTTATCACGGAATAGCTTTTGAAAATTGTGATCAATGTCAAAGATAGAGATAGAATGTCAAAGATGTTTTTGTAACGCGTTTCGTGTTACAAAGTACAATTATTTCTTATCAACGAAATAACATCCATGCTATTGCTGTTGCAGCTATTGTCACTATTATTATGTTAGTTTGATGTTGCGTTTGTATTCTTTTCACGGTCTTGGGAATAGTCTTGTCAGAAAGACTTTCAATTGCAATACTATCACCAACTATTCATAACATATGTGGAATAGCATGTGGCAGCTTCTTTTTGCTCGTCCCAAGATAATGCTTGATGCCAACACTAACAGTACCGTCATCATTGATATCAGAATTCACCCCAAGTTTCATCTTTGGAGTCACACGTTTTAGCTTATTGTTATACCCAACAGTACTTTCTGTGTTGATGACCATCCTACTTGGCATCAACCATGTCCCTGGTGATATTGCCAAGTCTAACTTCACCTTCGCCTCTTGTACTGCAAGTTGAAATCTTTGGACAGGCTTGCTAATATCTGGTTGCTTCACTGCATCTTCCATCAATACTAAAAATTCACGTCGGACTTCTTGCTGGGCACTTCCAGAGTTTCCTAGTATTCCACTTCTGACATTTACTTGAGCGCCTAAAATGCAATATAGAAACGCTTCAATCGAATGATTGATTCTTGCTTGACCAGCTTTTGTTAAGCCATAAGATAAAGGGACTACAAAATGTTCATATTGATTTTCAGATCCTGTATTTGTAATATATTGAATCAAGTTACCATCACCAGTACTCGCTTTTCCACCTTCATCGCTGAATTTGTAATTTCCTGGATAACTAGCTTCAGTCATACCATATCCGAAGTTAGTGTAGTAAATGTAAACATTGCCTAAACCTTCGTTCATCCCTTTGTGAAATCGAAAGTCATTGCTCGGGGAAATCCCAAACTCGTTGCACAGTCTTTTATAGGATGGAACATCATATGTATTGTTCTTTTGGTCAAACGCGTCATCACCTGGCAAGGCAACACAACTTTGTATTCTTCCATGTTCGTGCAATATTCGCCTTATTGTAAAATACACGTGAAACCAGAGAAATGACCGGACTTGTTTTGGTAGTTGTAATTCATCATCAGTCATATCGTGAATTCCATCCTTCATCTTATCAAAAAGAATTCTCGAGCTTATTCCACAACCAGTCGTGGCGCACCAGATTGCAAAGTTAAGTTGTTGCGGCCAATAGTTCATATCCGGTGAATTTAGCCATCTATGAGATTCCTCGCCACTATGATGAGTTAACTTGGTATCTATGAATACATCGCGGAACTTCATTTTGAATGAAATCAGTTGGCGTCACAAAAATTTCAAGGTTGGAGAAGGAAAAAGTTCATGGTTTATCTGCAGCCCCAAGTGCTAGAACTGGCAATTTTGGATTAGCATTCAAGGACAGCTCTACAGGGAAATCCGTCTCTAACCCCAAAGCCGTTTTGATCTCCTTGGTATAATTGCCGTATATGAATTTACCTTTCCCGTAAACTTTTACTATTTCATCTCCATCCTTTGACTTCCAAAAGACTCTATTACTGCTGTCACCAAACCAGTCTTTCTGGGTAAATCTTCCCAAGTCCGCATTGGGATATCTTTGTTGAAATATTTTCCACGAGCTCATTGTTTCTATAAGCGTTTGTACTAAAAGAATCATCTTTTTAAAACTTTAGCCTACGTTGAAACTCGGGGTTATAAACTGGTGGCCGCTCCTCTGGTATCGTGTTGCTCCAACAATTACGTTTGATTATACATTCTATGTTTCTCGAGCTCCTAGTTTTTTTAAGGATATCAGCACTTATTTGATCTTGCATCTTTTTAATCTCAGCTTCGCTAGGACCTTGCTTTGTTATTTCTTTTACATGCTTCCTCCTTATTGATCTTTTCATTTCATGATATTTTTCAACTTCAGATGTTATCGTGTGAAATTCTTCGGCACTTATCTTGTCATCCTCCAATGCCTTGGAGACAATATCTTTTATTGTGTTCAATTTCGCTTGACATACTGAAACCGTCTTTCATGCTTTGCCACATTTTTGGAAATGCTTTTTACTAGACCGCCGGTGATAACACTCACCATAGTACAAATGCCTCCTAACGCACCAAGACTTATTGCTACAGGAAGTCCAACTCCGGTTAATCCTGTACCAAGTCCGCCAGCACTCAAAGTAAAAGAAAGTACTCCACTGCCAGTTGACTTATTCACAAGTATGCTCCTTCCTCGATTGTATTTTTTGTAAATCTTCTCGGGCTCTCGAAGTTCATTCTCGAACCAGAAAAGCCAATGCGAAGATTGTTGTAGTCGGAAGTTTTCACCTCTGTGTTTCATTGGGTAACACACGATAAATTTCTCTATAGTCATCCATCGTTTCTGAAAGGTGTTTATGATAATTTTAAAGTGATTATAAACGAGTTCATGCCAAAGGTTGGAACGCTCCCATCAATGTTGGTAATAGATAGGGAAAAGTTTTCAAAAATGAACGTTGATGTGATTTCATTCGAAAGGTTCGGACATCTTGCAGATGGTACCGCAGCTAGTAATTTAGATGGGGTACTCAATTGTCTAGGACCAACAGTATTATCATGGGAGGTTAACTTGTCTACGATGTCACCATACACTATATATCTTTGCCCATCTGAATTCTTCCATAGCAAAGGGTAAGGTTTGCCCTTTTCAACAATTTCTGGCACTCCAAGTTCAATGTATAAACCTTTGGTTAATCGGAGCTTTTGATTTGATATACCAGTCACCCGCAACTTCTATGATGTCAAACCGTTTATTCAACATCTTAAAAAGTTCTTGCATTTCCTCGATGGGGCAAGCATCGGGGACATTGAAACGAAGAAGTTCAGTCTCTGACCCATCATCTTCCACTTTGAAAATATGCTGGGGAATATCTTGTTTATCGACGAAAGGTTTTTTAACTCGAAGAAAGTCAATAACTTGTATCTCTCGGACGTCGTCCAGTGATGAGTTCAAATGAACCGTTGTTTTGGGTTCGTTGATTTTCAATGTCAATACAGCCATGTTTTCATCTAACTTCGCTTCTTTTTATACTGTTCAAGGGCAAAAATAACCACCGCTACAATCAATAGCCATGCATGTTTACCTAGAAATCCTACTACTTTCCCCGCAGTTTTGAATAGGAAGCTAGCTATTGTACCAATCATCCCAGGTAAGATATCTCCAACCTTTTTACCAGTATCCTTCAAGCCATTGTCTAACCCTTTCCCCAAAGTGGTTAACGGTTTCTTCAGATTGGACACCATCACTCCAATGACAACAGAGACTGCTGTTATAACAGCAACTGCTGTGAAGCCGTGCTTCTTGAAGATGTCCTTGATCCTGTCTTTCAAAGTCATATTCTCTCGTATCCTTTCATTCTCTGCTTCCAACCTTTCAATTTCATCCCTTATTGTATTTCTACCTAAGTTCTCACTAACCCTAGTTAAACCTTTTTTAGTACGTAAAACTTCAACCTTTCTTCTAAGCTCACGTATGCGTGTGTTTGCAGCATCTCTTTCTACTTCAAAGCGTACTCTCTCATTTCTTCCTTCTTCAAGTTGACGGGTGATTTCTGCCCTCTGATTTTCAACCACAGATCTAAGATCGATCTCAAGCCGTACATTTCTTTCAATTTTTTTTCTATATTCGCTATCTCTTTTAATTCCAGCTTCGCGTGCTTCCATAAGTTGATTATTTATAAATTTCAACCTTTTTTCTAGAGTATCATGATCTTTCTGTAATTCTAAATGCTTTTCCTGTAATTCATCATGCTCTTTATTTTTTTCCATGATTCTTTTATCTATTTCTTTTAGCCATTGTGTAATTTCATCATTCTCATCGACGACGTCTACAGCTTTAGGTCCAAGAGCTTGTAAAAGAGTTTCTGACGATTTTGAGCCTTTGTCGCTCTTACCCACTGTGCCATCAGGTCCAGTTGTAAATTCAGCACCTCTACCTTTTATCAGACTCACACGCAACTCACCGTATTGACCAAGCTTTGCTTGACTATTCTAGAGTCGGCCTTGGGATACTTCTTTTTCAATTCAGACTCAGCTTCATCTTTTCTACTTTCAATCACTCTCAACTTTGATCTTGTCCAATCACCCTTGAATGAAGTTTCTGCAGTGGCTGACCCGCGACGTGTAGATGTTGAAATTTCATGACCTGTGGGATCCCATGACATATCAATATGTTCACCTATCTCATCATCACCACCTGTGGGGTCAAAAGGGTTCCTACTAGGACCGGCACCTTCTAGATCATCACAGTCATCTTTTGTTATCACTGGAAGCAATGGATCTTTATCACGACCACCTTCTGCCATTGCTTTCTACGTTTGAAATCAACGTAGAACACCTTTAAGATTTTTACTATCAAAACCATTTACTTGCTAGGTATCCCAAAGCCATCATACCTCCACCGACATATACCATCTCACCCATCTTTTGTTCTTTGGATGGTTGGTAATAATCTCCAAATTGTGGAGGTTCAGCTGTCATATGTTCATCTTCATGCATCCTATTGTAATATTTTATTGCTTGATCTGTATTTGCAAAGTTATGAGATGCAATGGTGTTAGACTTTCTATTCTCGTCTTCCCAGTACAGGAACTTTTTCCTCTTCCGTTCGTAGGCTGCGTAATCTTTTTGGTGTTTTTCCAAGGCTTTGTCATGCCTCTCTTTTTCAAATAAAATATCTTGCGTGCTATCGCCCGACAAATACCTTGCTAGGTATGATCCGCCGACAAAGGTTGTTGCATTAACAACTGCTCCTCCCACCATCATTGCTATCGCCGACGCCATCTTCTTCTTTATCTTCATCCTCGAGATCTTCTAAATTGATTTGCATCTGACGAGATTTTTCAAAGATGTATTTCAAGAAGGCTGATACAAGTGCAGCATTGATAGGAATTCTTACTAGCGGGTCAGATAACGTTTCATTCAGAATATTCGAGGTCAAATAGTCAGCAAATGCGGACAGTCCGGCAAATGATGCTAGTGTAAATAAGAATGCATCCATGGTAAAAGTTTATAAGTTGGTTTCTTATTCTCTAAATGCTTTTAGGTATTATTTTCTCATCTACCAGATATGTTTTCAGTGCCATGGATCCAGCAACAACTCCAGTGAATTTCACGTAATTCATCACGCTTGAACTAGGATCACCTAGAAAATTCTCCTTCAACATCTTTTTCGCGACATAACCAATTCCAGCTAATACCGATGACAGTTGCCGCGCCAGTGATGGTTTTGACAAGTTTGTTCTCTTCTCCTTTTCCTGATATTTTTTTACTTATTGTTATACTATATTTTTAAGATAATTTTATTCTCTTTTCTTGGTGTATCGCTACCCACCAATATTCCCCCATTAAATTTGACTTGAATTTACGTCAAATTTAGCAGTAAAAATCTTGGTCACTCCATACCTATTTTTGGTGTTGGTGCTACCACTGGTGTATTGGGTGGAGCTGGCGACGGTGGCAATGGTTGTTCTACCTCGGGCTTCTTCCCATAACGTAAGTATAGGAAAAACCCCGCTACACCTAGCGCTAACGCGGCTAGTATATTCGTTCTCGGAAGCAATGCTTCTTTCTTTTGATCTTCCCGCTTCGTTTCTCTTAGAAGAACCTCCTTCGCCCTTTTGTTCTATCTTACAACATTATTTCCAGCTTCGACTCGCTTGGGGTTTTTCTTCTTTTTGGGTTCTTTTACCTCTGGGGGTGGGGATGAGGGCTCACTTGTTATTATTTCATCTTTTTGTTTGGACATGTTTCTAGACTTGTTGATAAGTCTAGAAAGAAAACTTTAATTCGACTTCAACAGTTTTACAATGACTATTCAGCACTATTGTATTTTTATTGACCACTTGTTGCAATTTTATTTTTGACTTGTTGATGAAGTTGTTGAAGCACTATTCAACGGCTCTTCAGCACCCTTACACTTTTGTTGCAATTGCCGGAGTTTGATGTTCTTAACAACATCAAATAGAGCACAAGTTAGTGCTAACAATCTTCCACCCTTAAAAGCCAAATAGCCAGCAAAGATTGTCAACTCCTTCTTCAACAGCTCATTCTTGTTCCAATCTTTGGCAAGTTGCTCCGAGTCTAAGACGAATTTACTAGTTAGCATGTGAGCAAGCGTTTGTGCACTTAGCTTTATGAAGTTTTCAACTAGTCCAGTTGTCAGTTGTTTTCCCGTAACAGCTTGCGTGCGAAGATGGTACTTTTCAACGTCTTTCGCTGATAATTTCTTAACATCGTCCACAGTCATATCAACACCGGTATACTCTTTGGTGCCACCCATCGACGTTAAAATAGCGAGGGACTCACGTTTGATTTCAAGTTCGTGATCTTCTTCTGGTGGGGGGCTACCCACTACTTGTTCAATGAGATATTCCTCAACCTCCGTTATGTTTTTCTAGTTGTGGTACCATCATCCTTTTAAGTCAACAATGTTTGAGATGGCGATGGTATTTCAACATAACAAGTCCATGGGTATCGGAGTGAAAAGCAAAGTTTTCGAGTATCTTTCTTCTTTCAAAATCTGGACAAACGTCTTGCGTGTTTGTTCATCCAAGTCACAGCCATATTTCTTCAAATAGTATTTGCATTCCCGTCTTATTGGATGTATAAAATGCTACAACGCAGGCAACATTATCATGAAAAGATTTTGCAATTGATGTCAATTGTTGCATGAGAACTCACACTGACAAGCCTTTATGCCTACCGGAGAATGCTAGTTCGATTAACTTGTTTGAGCGCTTCTTCATTTCTTTTGACATGGCGCAATCATCCAATATTATTAATGTATTTGCGCCGGCGAACACGTCGTTTGCGTCTCCAAGTAATTGATTAATCTCAGCTTCACTGTCAGCAGATGGTACGGCTACTAGAAAATGTTTGTCACCTTGGGCAAAGTTATAGTATGTTTTGTTATAGGCGTAGGTTGGACATATTAAAAAGATAAAGTCGAAGACGCCTTTGAATGGACCACGAAGTTTTTCAGCCAAGTACTGCGTTTTACCACAATTTGTGGGGCCAGTGATGATACAGTGAAAAGTTATTTTATCACGAAGTTCTTCCATCTTGTCTAGTAGCAAGATAAGATAACTTCTAAGTTTGTTTTCAATAGAAGATTGATCGCAAGTCAGAGTTTAAAACTTCCATCAATGCATCAGCGACTACATACATAAGACACGTCATATTGCCTGCGCTGCCAACCTTCCTAGTAATTTGAAGTTTCACACCATCGCGTGTGTTGTTCAAGGTGAAACCTCCCCCATGAATTCCATTGTCTGGAAAAGTTCGCAAGTCAATCCGCAAAGCATACTTGTTGTTCGTGTAAAAATCCTTTTCAGTCAACCAACCTTCTTTGCCCATACGTTTCTTGATTGACTCCCACGCATCAGATGGTTCCATACCTTTGGAGAAAAGGCGGTTGGGTATACCATCTATGTTCACAGAAATACTTTTGATGTTGGGGTTCACAAACTTTTCAGAGTCACGTGTTCCAGCGGTGTGCGCCTCAGTAAGCAAACACAAGATGCCAGTCAATGACCTACGTGGTATATTGACATGTTCATTGATGACGCTGTCATTCGATTTGGAGACGGTAAAAGTTTTGTGAAGGAGAATGTTTTCTTAGAAGAAGCCCTTAACAGATTGATAGGAAGCTCTTGCTTGTTCTGATAGGTAATCACTCGAGATGGCTTGGTACTTTAACTCCAAATTTGTAATCGTGTACATAGGCGCTTTAGTGACGTCAAAATAGATGACAATGTCTTTGACATCCGCGAACGTCAACTCAAATTGAAGATGGTTGGGTAGAGTCTTGGGGTAGAAGACTCCATGTTCGTTGAGTACTGGATGATCCAATGGAATTTTATACTTGGTGTTATGCGCATATGTACAGCTGCGAGTGCCACCTCACCAGCATCTGAGGTGACTTTGTCCCCAGCATTGGTCGGAGCTTTCTCATGTTCAAAGATGAGATGCCTTGCTTCAAGCGATCTTCACGCTCTTCCTTGGTGAGGAAAAAATCGTTGTAAGTTTGGAGAAGATCATACCGCTGGGTATCTTGAAGTATCTCCCCGCCAAGTTTAACTTTGATACTCGTTACCAAGTTTCGACCCACGTTATTCACCAAGGTGTTGTTAGCATGACCTGCCACACTGAGATTAAATAGTAGGCCAACACTGCCAGGACAATGACAATTTCCTCCGCTAGTTTTGGTATGTTGACGTACAATGTTTCACCGGGGTTGACAGACGAGGGGAGAATGTAATCCGATGTAACGTTGCCTCGGCTTTCAAACCAAAAGCTTCTCGTGGGATCCTCTTTGGATTGAGTATTTCCGAGATAGCCTGGCTCATAATATTTTAGAGTGAAGAGACGCTAACTTTTAAGTTGTTATTGTGATGGAAGATTGGCTAGTGAAGATTTTTTACAGCAGAAAAGGTTATTGGAAAGGCGGTGAAGCTGTCTCGAAATTAGCCGGAGGATGCCAAGGTTAGCGAAGACGACGCTAGAAAATAGCTAGAAAAGCAGGCTATTTGGCAAATCTATTTGCCAGCACCAATGTACTTACCAAGACCCCACTGGGTCGTGGACAAACCCAACTACATTTACCAGGCAGACTTGTTATTTTACCTAGTGACGAGGGGAAAAAATATGCCTTGGTGGTAGTGAATGTAGCCTCGAGATATATTGACGCCAAGCCATTGTCTAGTAAAAACTCGGCCGGCGTTGCCAAAGCGTTTGAAAAGATGTATGCGAGGAAGAAGTTGAAATTTCCTAATACTTTGATGGTTGATCCTGGTAAAGAGTTTATGGGCGATGGCACCAAGTTACTTGAAAAACATAAAGTACATACTCAACGAAGTGAAGCCAAAAATCAAAGGGCTCAAGCTATTGTAGAAAGGGCAAACCGAAAATTGTCTGAGAAATTGTTTAGTCATCAATATGCCCAAGGTTTTTAATGGAAGAAGGTGAGAGAAGTAGGGTTTGGGTGAACAGGCTGCAAGGTGTTTTGAAGTTGCTGAATAGTGAGGTAAAACGTGTAACAGGCAAAGAGCCGGTAGAGGTAATAGCTATGGAAGAAGTTGGTACGAAGAAGATAGACTACAAACGTCCCGTTGGTCACAAGGAGATGCGACTTCCAACTGGTGTGCAAGTAAGATATTCATATGCACGGGGTGAATATGAAGGAGGTGATAAACGACGGGTCATTGACCCCATATGGAGCATAGGAATTTTTGACGTGGAAAGAGCTGTGGTGGCAATGGATCAACCAGTGTTGTATTACTTGGATAGAAGTCAAGGTGGACCAAAACGATCGTTTGTTAGAGAGGAACTTCAAGTCGTTCCCGAAGATACGGAGTCACCGCCAGACTTTGTTCTCCAGTGACCGAAAGCGTAGGTATGGATACCATCTTCTCGTACAATCCGTTTGTCATCCTTGCTGGACAATGCTATCTTGTAAACCGTCTCAGTGAAAACATCGTAGTCATTCAATCTAATGATGTTCATACTTCTATAATGAACATTCCTCCTAAAAAGACAGTCTTTTTAGTCATCAAATGATATGTTGTTCTTAGCAACTCCTTTGGCGATACCCTTGCACTTCTTTTTAGCTTCTTGTCCTTCATCCATTTTGTAGGTATACAACTTGGCCCGTAGACCAACAAACTCATCAATTTGCCTACCTTTGAGTTCATTCGAGTACTTTCTTGTTCAACCCAGTTGGTATGCCTGATGGATGGTTGGCTGGGTATTCGCTAGTGTCAAACATGTCTTGGACATTGGGAGAGATGTCTTTGTAAACGTCAGGAGTTCTGATCAAATACATCAAGCTGTCAGTATCAGTAAAAAGAAGGTTGGCATTTTCACCATACTTTGGTTTCACATAGCCATAGTGGAATTGATAAATCAAACTCTTAGACCAGTCGAGGATGGCCATACCTAGATAGACGGGTTTGTTCATCAAGAGCTTCTTCTTTTTGATGTGAATGGCGCTGAGGTGCTCAATGAAGATTTTCCTGTCTTCATACCTTGGTCCTGAGATCCATTTCCTTGCTTGCGCTTCACTGCCGACTAATTCAATATTGACTCTGTTCCTGATGTTCTCCATCGTCTTACCAAATACGGAGTTTTTCATCAATTTAAAAAAGTTTTTCTCGAAGTCATCCGTGGCTGTGGGTATACGTAGCTGGGTGTTCAATGAAATATAGGGTTTTAACCATGCAGAATCGTAGAAGGTTATACCACTATGAACTTTGATGATTTCTAGCCCTAGCTCCAAGCATTGTTTCAAAACTTCGTGATGGATGACGTACTTTTTTTTGTTCCGTAGGTTAGGTATTAGCTTGTCAACTTCAATAGCGCCTATCCTCTCTGGGGCTAGCGGGTAGTCATTGTGTAAGTCATGAAGATATTGGGGGTAAGTGATATCCACTTCAACGATGCATGGAATATCCCGCCAGTTTTCTAGTTCCTCGGGATTCATCCATCTAAAACCGTGAGTTGGCAGTTTCTTTGACATAACCCAACCGTATAAATTGTTAGCGTTGAAATAGGTGATGTAGCTCGAGTTCTTCGGACTATTGATCTGAGGTTTGTGATTCAAAAACAGCAATTGGAAAAGACCACAAAGGCAAAAGGTAGCCAATTAAAAGTACCATAAGTGTAAAAGGCCGCAGATGCAGACGATTGCAAAGAGGCTGAGGAATACAAGATAGGCGATGTAATCCACTTCTCTACTTTGTTGATACTTTTTCATGTACTTGTTGTCAGCCTTAGCGTACCTAGTCGTGATCATAGATATGCCTCCTCGAATGCCTTTCTCGACCATTAGAAGCATGTCATAATCAGACAGAAGTTCGAGGTCAACGCCTGTCAACTTTAACATGGCATCCCAGGATAATCCTGGTGCTGAGAAGTACCAAACATGGTCTAACTTATAATGCTGTTGACAAACGTCCCTGAAATTTTTAAAGACGTCAGCCAATAGAAGGACGTCAGAATCAAGGTAAAGGTTGTGATAATCTTTGTCGTGCGCATTTTGAACTTCTTCCAAACCTTCAGAGCATGCGCGTAGTCATCATCGGATATGCCTTTGTGAGAAGGCATATCCGATATGAGCATTGAGAAGAACGCTTCTTTCGACGACAGCTTGCGTTCTTTGAGTTTGGAAAAGCTGTCAAACCAATCGTAGGGGAATACCCCCCTTACGAAGTAATAACTTAAACTGATCTGGAGTATAGCCCAACTCATCACAGTATTGCTTCATCACTTTGAAGGACGACCTTGGCATATCATCAAGTGAAGACATGGTGACTTTATAGCTGTCAATAAACCGTAATTCACGCTTCTCTAGTCTTTCCCTCTTTTTCTTGGAAGGTGCCTGCCAGTTTCTGGTGTGCATTTAATTTCACCTGGTGATTTACCTAGGTTTTTAATAACCTGACAATTTGTGAAATATTATGGGGATAAACTTTGGTACCTTGAAATTCAAGTTACAATCCTTGTGAGCTGCGCCTCTATATTTGCCGGTGAAGTGGCAATGATCCCAGACTTTATCATCTCCAAGAAAGTTCCCACAAATGTGGCAAGTAGGTGCCTTTTCAAAATCATTAAATGATGTAATAACGCGACGTTCAAGCTTGGGATAATAAACTCTGTCATTGAAACACTTTATTAAATAGGTAAACCCGCATGGCTTGTGCTGCTGGTATTTATCAGTGGATTTATTTTCCTTGGGACCAACCTCGAGTTTGGGCTCAGTAATACATTCAAAGTCGGCATAAATAACGAAAGGCACTCTCATCTTTCGGTTATGATTTTTAAAGCAAAGCTCCGTGCTCTCCTCAGGCATCTCGATCCTCACCGATTCATTGGTAAAGCATAATTGACGATGTTCTTCCAACGCCTTCTTGGAATGCATAAACCTGACGCACCGTCTGCAAAGGGGTTTCTTACTCTCGTGTTTGCTTGCTTGTGAGAAGCATAATTTATCAATATCTTTGATCCAACAGTAGTGTTTCGTGTCATCATTCTTGATGTAAAGTAAATCTATTTTTGTCTTGTTGGTATTATCTTTGCCGGGCCTGATGGGGTAAACCTTGTCATTCTTCCAACCGAATGCCCATATCTCATAGCCGGGGTTGTTCTTCTCAAATGTTTTGATCTGATTAAAAGGCGTTGGAAAAGATATTCCAGTCCAATCAAATTTCTTAGCGTCTTTTCTCATCAATTTGTTCCGCCTCTGTGGGTCTTTCTTTTGCGTGCACACCGCAGAGGTGATAGCCCATTGAAAACATTCGTGGTCAGTAGTATTTTTGACGTTGATGATCGCCTTCTTATTTTTGAGTTTCTCTGGTAGTTCGATATAGGAGCTTCCAGCCATTGGTTCGAAGGTATCCATGTGAATATCATACCACATCACTTCCTCAATATTAAAACCCACGGTGTATTTCGAGATCGAAATTTCTCTGTATTTGCTGACGTCGGCTAATTTCATCAAACATTGCGGTTAGATCAGTTTCTTCCGTTACTTCGTATACAAGCGAATGAGCATGACAGTAACTAGTGTCTGTAATTTCACCAGTGGCCTGATCTTTCATGTGGAATTTAGACGTCAAAAAGGTTTTAATCTTCCAAAAGCCATGTTTGAGATTTTCCTCCCAAAAAACGAATGACCCTATTTTTGATAGTCTCGAGATAGCTTGTAGGATCATATCCTTTCAAGCCTTTTATCCTGTGAGTACTGAGATAGCCATCAAAGGCATGTTCCTGCCGTGTCGGTTCTAATTCATCAGAATCATCCTGATATTCTAAAGCATCATGAAATTCATCTTAATTGTCCGATTCTGGTTCTAATATTCGATGTACTTGTTCTTTCAAACTTTCAGCTTTTTCTACTCACAGCCTCCCTGATATTTTCAGGAACAAACGATGTCACCCAATCAGTAAACTTCTTCACCGGGTTATAAACCTTGCCGGCAATATTTTTCAATGATTGAAACCAGGAATTTTGAGTTGGATCTACAGATTCGGGAATTGGCAGATTAGTCTCTGATATCATGTCTAAAGTTTATAGTTTGTTTTATATATTACTATCTTTAAATTAGTTTATTATTACTTTTTTCCAAATGCTTGCACTTACTGCAATTGCATTTCAAAGTTTGCAATTGCAGAAAGTGCATTTCAAAGTTTTCATTTGTTGCAATTACATTTCAAAGTTTGCAATTGCATTTCAAAGTTTTCATTTGTTGCAATTGCATTTCAAAGTTTTCATTTGTTGCAATTGCATTTCAAAGATAGCAATTACATTTCAAAGTTTTCATTGTTGCAATTACATTTCAAAGTTTGCAATTGCATTTCAAAGTTTTCATTTGTTGCAGTTACATTTCAAAGTTTTCATTTGTTGCAATTGCTGCAGTTGCATTTCAAAGTTTGCAATTTCATTTCCAATTTCAATAGTTCACAAATCTTTGTATCACGTTTTGCCAATGTTTGTATCTTTGCGCGGGCACAAATGTTTGTAAAGCATTGATATCATGATTTGCAAATGTTTGCTAATGTTTGTATTTTTGCGTGAGCATAAATGTTTGTAGAGCGTTGGTATCATGATTTGCAAATGTTTGCTAATGTTTGTATTTTTGCGTGGGCACAAATATTTGAATTTTCCCGCGCGCAGGAAAATTCAAATATTTTTTGGCGTGGGGGTTAGCAGGTGAGTCGTTAAATTGATAGGGAAAATGAGGGTAAAAAATTTATCGTTAAATAATAGGGAAAATAGGGGTAAAAGCGTTTTTTGCGCCAGAACCGCCAAATATATACTGCTACTTCAAAACATCACGAGCGACCATAAATCAAGAAATGCACGAGCAAGTTCAAGCAATTTTTTGTTTATTATATTTTCAACAATCGTATTTCGGCATAAAATACTTTCAATATTTTATCGAGCATTTTGTGCTGGTTCACTTTACGTTATGTCTACCAATCCTGTCAAACTTTCAACCGGGTCTCTGTTGCTTTCAAGGTATTTTGATATTTTCTTTTAGTTGCACAACAAAGCTTTGGTTTGAAATAGCAAAACAAATGTCAGTCATTTTGTTTTTGTTTTCAAATTTGGCGCTCTCGTTTGTTTCCATAGCAACTTCCGCATTGCACTTAATAAACTAAAATGCACTCTATAACCTGTAAGTGATCAGGCGGTATGAATATTGAAAATAGGTTATTAGGCCTTTTGTTCCTCTGTTAGCGAAAGAGGCGGAGCTTCGATACCGGCAAATTGTTTCTGATTCACAAAGCATTAACATATGGCGCAATTTTTGAAAGATTTTGCTGCATTTTAATTTCAAACTTGTTTTTCCCCAGCAAAACCTCAACGGATTGAGCTGCAAGACTTCTCAAAATGCTCTAATTTTAATTAGGAACGAAAATATAACGTAAGCTACGCATATAAACTGTTTTAAGTCAAACCTCATACAACAATCTCCCAAATTTCCGAGGATTTCTGGCCAATTTTGCCTTAACTTTTTTTCCACTATGATCATTGTGAATAATGCACTACGAACGTAAATTTATTCAGATTGTGATCATGCAGTCTTTCATATATGACGTCAGATGGCCAGCAATTCTGCCTGATGTTATGGATTCGTAACTATCCAATGCAATCAGAAACGAGATATTTCGCTGAGAATATGATAAACCAACTTAAAAAACAAGTTATTCACATTTAAAATTTAAGGTTTTAAATTTACCTTTAGTAGTGGAGCAAACCACCCCAGCATCTTCCGAATGGCCACAATTATTTGTTCCCCACGGATCGTGTGTGCACAAGGACAAATT